>APFE030538934.1:147190-175229 GCA_000404065.3 Pinus taeda | reverse complement strand
CCTATATAAATCCATTTATTGACTTTTATTTTCCTATCATGATGCATAATATAAGTGTATAAATGTGACATTTTTTTATAAATAAAACTCCATGTAAATTAAATGTTCTTCATAACAACACATGGAATAATGATTTGGTAATGGATGTTAAGTATATCGTTCAAGTTCATTCAATATACGAGTTATAAATAAATGAATTTAAACTTTCTGCAACATACGACATTTAATTTTCCCACCCCTATTAACATTCGGTAAATTTCAATTCTTAAATAAATTATTTGTATTTGAAATAATCTCATAGAAGCCAACAAGACAAGTATGTATTAAATTCTATTTAGTATGTATGTATGTATAAATGAAATTTATTTTTGAAATCAAGTTCTTAATGTAAGTAAAAATATATTTTTTAGAAAATTAATAATTTAAAATCAATTGTTGATGAGTTCTAACTCATTTATTTTATTTTGAATCAACAACTTTTTCTAACTATGCATTCCTAAATAAATTATTTCTAAATGAAATCATGCCATACAAGTCAATAAGTCAAGAAACCATTAATTGATTTTATTTGACTATCATGTGGTTTAATATGAATGTATAAATGTGACATTGCTATTTCTAGAATACAAATCCATGTAAAGAAAATGCATTTTCAAATAAAACATGGATTAATGAATTTACAATGAGCATTAAGTAGACTATTTAAGCTCAGTCAAGAGATGGTCCAAAAATGGATGTCTTTAAAATTTTTGCACCTTATGACATGATTTTCCCATCAAGATTAACATTTTGTAAATTTCAATTCTGAAATAAATTATTTGTACTTAAAATAATCTCATAGAATCCAACAAGACTTATAAGCTATTTATTCAATTCCATTTAGTTATATGTATTGATATAAGTTTATAAATGTAATTTATTCTTGAAAAAAATCTCTTAACGTAAGTAAAGATATATCTTTTACAAAACTAATTAGAATTCATTCATAATGAGCTTTAAGTGGTTTATTTAGACTACATGAAAAATCAAGTGTCACAGATGAATGCTTTTTAATACATATTTAACATGAAAAATCAATATCTTAATGATAATTTATTTGTATTTAGATTAATTATTTAATAATTAAAGAACACGGGGACTTATATAAATTTCAACTAAAATCCATGGGTTATGTTTCACAATTATTTCTTCCTCATTAAAATTCTTATCATTTCTCCTCTTAGGGAAAGTAATGATTGATCATGGCTTTCCATACAATTGGTTGGTGCTATTACATCGATACTATTACTGGTTTTGGCAATGTTGACAAGGAGAGATAAATATCCACACTACCATCAACTATACTAATCTTTGAAAACCCTTGCCTCCACTACTTACAAGAGGACTACTAATTCTTGTTTACTTCAATTTGTGACATTGTCCATCACAATGGAATGACTCGAATACCCATATAAGAACTCTCATTTGATGTACTTGGCTTTGAGTGGAGATAGATCAATGGTGCCTAACCTTCTTGAAATACCTAGATCAACAATGCATAACTTTTATAATGGATGCCTGGATGCTATGAAGACGAATGATCACCCTCTCATTAATGCTTCATAAAGGCACAAAGGGACCATAGGAAATTGAGAACAAAAACATTTTACTAAGTTTTTAGTAGACTAGTTTCAATGCAATGCAAGTTTCCATTTACACTAAGATCCTCGCATCAACATCATTCAATCAACAAATCCTCCATAGGTTGTGGGAAAGGGGTTTAGAGTTGTTAGACACAAAATTCAAACATCGAGGAATCTAGTTCGTTATCCATAACTATAATATATTTATTGTATGTTAGACATACTAATATGATTTAGCTTGAATCAATTGCTTCTAAGAGTTTGATTTCACATTCCTATTGTGTATCGATACTATTGTACATAACAACTCATGTTTGACCTATTCATGATCTCTACTTGGTTTGAAATTACATAATTATTTTTCTGCTGAATTAAGTTAATATGGCGATTTACAAAAGAATGAATGTTGTTGAAGGCCTTGTAATAAAATACTTCCAAATTTAATGAAATATGTGTTTTATGCTTGTTTTGAGGTCAGTTGCTGCACACAACGACAAGTTTACTACAAGATTAGTTTCTGAAATAATGGTAAGGAATTTTTCAAAAGTGAAAGATTTTTTTGTCCATCACATACCAAATAACAAAAACCTTATTGAGTTTACGCATAGGTACTACTATGTGGGAGATATGCAGTGATATTTGGAGCCTACATTAAAACAAAGCAAAATTTTCATATTTTTTACTGTTTTAGTCATTTTAGTGCAGTGCCATTTTACAACAGATGGAAAGTAATTTTGAAAAACACAAGGATTTTTTGTTAAAAACGAGCCATATAACAAAAATCTCTTTCAGTTTGTTCACAAGTATCATGAATTGGGATATGTGACTAGATCTTTACAGTTCATTTTCACAGATTTAATTTTTTAATGATTTTCTGTTTTAGTGATGATTTTGTGGCACATATTATGAGCATCTGGAAATGAATTTACAAAATTTGAGAGAGGTTTTTCTCCAACATGACCTTATCTATTTCAGTTTTGTAACAGGTGGTATGGCTTAGGAGATATGAGTTCATCTTCAACACCTATTTTCAGAAATTTGGCCCAAGTTTAATGTAACTGATTCTATTTTGAAGAAAATGGTTGAGCTCAATTCCCTTAGTACAAGGATGAGAAACTGTATATGTTTTATGAATTTCATAGTGTAGGGGTTGGACTTTGAAAAGAGGTTGGACTCTTGTGAAAGTTTTGAGTAGCATTGTACATTCATCTCTGCAGTTTGGCAAAGCAATAGACTAGGATTTCCAGCATTTTGTGGGATTCTTGTGGCAAGTTGATTTCGTATTGTTTCTTCTTCTATAATTAAATTTTACATGTGTTTATGTATGCCATTATCTCTCTCTTTTCAGCTGAACTAAATGAATCAAGGATAAAGGTAGAAATCATTGATGTTGCAGTGCTCTACCTAGGGTTTGTTTAGTTTTTTATGTTTTCAACTGTTTAAAGAGGACTCTTGAGACTCTCGTGCCCTCTCCAACTCCTCACCAGTCTTAAGGCTCTCCATCTCATTCAATTTAAAGTACTAAAGCATTTGCCTACCTCGCCCCACGGAAACCTTTGCAAGATTGAGTACATTCCCCGGACCCAAAAGTCCCTTTCACATTTGAGCCAGCAAACCAACATAAAATTCAATCAAACTCTTCTAAGCATATACCTAGCCTAAAATTAGTCTTTACATCAGTAATCTCAAGCTTCATTTGCTATATTTTCTTGAGATTGACAAGGAGAGAGCCCTCTCTCGACCTAGTAGGGCTAACTACCAGGTTAAGCGTGGTTTGATGTTACCCTAGATCCTACCTTTCTCAGCCTAGGGTAGATTTAGGCACTAACATAGTGGTGACCTTACTGGGGATGAAAATTTTGTTTTTTTGTTATTGTTGTTTGCTTTATAAACTACAAATGGAGCCTGAAGTTAGCCAGGTAGCCTTCGAACTGCTCTTGCTCTGCAAGTGCATAAGTAGATGAATGTTGCTTCAGTCAATCTCTGGTCTAGTTTATGGATTGAAAATCTGACATGCAAATTGCCCCAGTACATTAAACTGGGGAAGAGGTGACTGATCTTCTCTGGGAAAGATCATTCAAGTTGCAGATCTGATTGTTGATGGTGGACAACAGTCAGACACATATGAAGGCTGAAACATTCCCCTGGTGACTCCAACTCAATCCAAAGATTCCAGTGCTCACTGATCCATTCATGCACTAAAATAAAATGGTCGTGTATGTGGTAAACCCTATGTTTTGTGAAGTTTTAAAAGAAGTTAGAGATCAATTAGTGGATATTGAAATTGATGAAGTATTTTTCATTACCGTGCTTCAATTTTTGAGATCTCCAAAGTTTCCTCCTAAAGCTAAAATTGGTTTCTTTGAGTTAGTTGTTGAAAAATTTGAGAAGGAGATTCAATATTTAAATTATCATATCCAATCATATGAATTCTGAGATCCCAAAAAGTTCTTGGAAACTCTCCCTCCTTCAAATCAAGAAACAATAGAGCTACCCGTGGATGTTTGCATTGACAGTTTGCAGTTGGAGGTCTACGTTGAGTAGTTAGGAAAGAAAATAGAGTTTGGTTTCTTCGATCCTATTGCTGTGTACATGGAATTTTTTTTAGATTGAATGATAGATCAGATTGCCTTTTACACAACCAAATTCATTATGTGCATGTATGGCTACCAACCTTTCCAGTTGTGTCCTGGTTCGAGCACTTCCAAGCAGCATCCTTGTCACAATTACTTGATTGGTTGATGTGGCATTACAACGTTATTTGATCTATCAATTTTGCAGCAAAGTAGGTTAGATTTGTACATAAATAAGTTTCTTGAGGCAACATTTCAGTTTTCGGTATTTGTTTACGTATAGGTTGTAGTATGTATATGTTTTTGGATTGGTATGAGTTGTTTTGGGTTTGCAATTTGATTGTATTGTCCAATGGATGAGGCACTTGGTCTATGGTATTCTTGATACCTATAAGGAGCTTCCATCCCCAATAAGGCCGATGTTAGTTCCAGTCTTTGCAGCCTGTCACTAGGGATCAAAATGGGCTCTTACTATGTCTGGTTTTCATAGATGTTTTACACATCTAGATCAGAAGATATGATCGAAATGAATGAGTGATTCTTGGTTATGCATGTTTTGAGGTCAGTTGCTGCACACAATGACAATTTTAGTACAAGATCAGTTTTTGAAATAATGGTAAGGAATTTTTCAAAAGTGAAAGAGGTTTTTGTCCATCACATACCAAATAACAGAAACCTCCTTTAGTTTATGCATGAGTGCTACTATGTGGGAGATATGTAGTGATATTTGGAGCCTACATTAAAACAAAGCAAAATTTTCATATTTTTTATTGTTTTAGCCATTTTAGTCCGATGCCATTTAACCACAAGCCATCTAACAAAAACCTCTTTCTGTTTATTCACAAGTGTCATGAATTGGGATATGTGACTAGATCTTTACAACTTATTTTCTAGATTTAAATTTTTAATGATTTTCTATTTTAGAGATGATTGTGTGGCATGGATTATGAGCAACTGGATGTGAATTTCCAAAATTTGAGAGAATTTTTTATCCAGCATGACCTTATCTACTAAAACCTCTTTTAGTTTTGTAACAGCTGCTATGGTTTAGGAGATACGAGTTCATCTTCAACACCTATTTTCAGAAATTTGGTCCAAGTTTAATGTGACTGATTCTATTTTGAAGAAAATGGTTGAGCTCAATTCCCTTCGTACAAGGATGAGAAAATGTATATATTTTATGAATTTCATAGTGTAGGGGTTGGACTTTGGTAAGAGGTTGGACTCTTGTGAAAGCTTTGAGCAGCATTGTACATTCATCTCTGCAGTTTGGCAAAGGAATAGACCAGGGTTTGCAACATTTTGTGGGATTCTTGTGGCAAGTTGATTTGGTATTGTTTCTTCTTCTGTAATTCAAGTTTACATGTGTTTATGTATGCCATTATCTCTCTCTTTTCAGCTTAACTAAATGAATCAACGATAAAGTTAGAAATCATTGATGTTGCAGTGCTCTACCTAGGGTTTGTTTAGTTTTTTATGTTTTCAGTTGTTTAAAGAGGACTCCTGAGACTCTCATGCCCTCTCCAACTCCTCACCAGTCTTAAGACTCTCCATCTCATTCAATTTAAAGTACTAAAGAATTTTCCTACCTCGCCCCATAGAAACCTTCGCAAGCTGAGTCCATTCGCTGGACCCAAAAATGCCTTTCACATTTGAGCCAGCAAACCAACATAAAATTCAATCAAACTCCTTTGAGCATATACCTAGCCTAAAATTGGTCTTTACATCAGTCATCTCAAGCTTCATTTGCTATATTTTCTTGAGATTGACAAGGAGAGAGCTCTCTCTCGACCTGGTAGGGCTAGCTACCAGGTTAAGCATGGTTTGATGTTACCCTAGATCCTGCCTTTCTCAGCCTGAGGTAGATTTAGGCCCTAACAGAGGGCATCCTTATCAACTCATTCAGGTAGGTCGTTTAGGCAAGTCATTGGAGGGTGTCCATGTAAACTCTTTCAGGTAGGTTGTTCGGGCGAGTCGTTTGAGGGCATCCATGTAAACTCGTTTGGGCGGGTCGTTTGAGGGTGTCTATGTAAACTCGTTTGGGCTGGTCACGCGAGGGCATCCATGTAAACTCATTCGGGCGGGTCAGGTGAGGGTGTCTGTGTAAACTCATTCAGTCGGGTTGTTCAGTGTGAGGGCACACCCAGGCACACGAACCCATATCAAAAATGCTAAGTTGTGACCTGGGGTGGGCTTTGTGCATGTTCGTGCAGCTCATTTGTCGGGCTCTCCCTTGTCCCTTTGTTTAAGTCATGTGGGCACCCATGTAAACTCATTGGGCGGGTCATTTGACAACATCTGTGTCAACTCATTCGAGCACGTCATTTGAGGGCGTCCGTGTCAACGCATTCTGGCGGGTTGTTTGAGCACATTTGTGTAAACTCGTTTGGTTGTGTCAGGCAAGGGCATCCATGTAAACTCGTTTCGGCGGGTCAAGTGAGGGTGTCCATGTAAACTCATTCAGTTGGGTTGTTCAGTGTGAGGGCGTGCCTAGGCACATGAGCCCGTATTAAAAATGCTAAGTTGTGACTTGGGTTGGGCTTTGTGCACATTCGTGCAGCTCGTTTTCCTGACTCTACCTTCTACCTTCATTTCGGTCATGTGTGGGCATCCATGTAAATTTGTTTAGGCTAGTCATTTTAGGGTGCATGTGTAAACTCATTCGGGCGGGTAGTTTGTGGGCACCCATGTTGACTCATTTGGGTGGGTCGTTTGAGGGCGCTCATGTAAACTCGTTCAGGCGGGTCGTTTGAGGGCATTCGTGTAAACTCGTTTGGGCGGGTTATTTGAGGGCGCTCGTGTAAACTCGTTTGATCAAGTCATTAAGTGTGAGGGCATGCCATGGCACATGATCCCGTATCAAAATTACTAAGTTGTGACCTGGGGTGGGCTTCGTGCATGTTCGTGTAGCTTGTTTACCTGGATCTCACTTATGCCTTTTTTTTGGTCGTGTGTGGGTGCCCATGTAAACTCGGTTGGGTCGTGTCCTATCGTGTGAGGGCTCCCATGAAAAATCATTCGGTTGGGTTGTCTGAGGGCGCCCATGTAAACTTGTTCGGGCCCGGTCTTGCTTTTCATGTGAAAAGTGGGCTGGTAATTGAGATGCTTGTTTGATTTTTCCTTAAGGATGGCCTTGGGTCATTTGTAAGGTGGTTGATTCTCATTTACTCTCCATCCCCACTCAGTAGCACATGATTGGTAGTGTTGGCCATGCTCTTCTTGGTCCCTTGGTCAGCTTTTCGTGTCAAAGGTGGGTTGGTGATTGAGTTGTTTTTTGGCTTTGCCTGAAGAATGGCATTGGGTCATCTGTAGGGTGGCCGATTTTCATCTTCTCTCAATCCCCACTCGGTAGCACATGAGTGGTAATGTTGGCCATCCTCGTCCCAAGAGTCATATGTGAACAATTCCCATTTTTCACTCCAAGTTCTTGGAGTTGTTGGATGGGCTGTTATGGTGTGGATGTCAGGCTCGTCTTGGTTCCTTGTGCCCATCCAAATGATACAAGTGACAAGTTTGCTTTCCGTGTGAAAGGTGGGTTGGTAATTGAGTTATTTTTTCGAGCTTGCCTGAATGATGGCCTTGGGTCATTTGTAAGGTGGTCGATTTTGATCTTCTCTCCATCCCCAGTTGGTAGCACATGAGCGGTAATGTTGGCCATGCTTGTCCTAGGAGGAATATGTGAACAATTCCCCTTCTGCTCTCCAAGTTCTTGGAGTTGTATGGGTTTTTGTGGTGTGTCTCCCAGGCTCATCCTAGTCCCTCGTGCCCATCTAAATGATACAAGTGATAGGTTTTCTTTTCATGTGAAAGGTGGGTTGGTAATTAGTTGTTTTTTTGGGTTTGCCTGAAGGATGGCCTTGGGTCATTTGTAGGGTGGCCAATTTTCATCTTCTCTCCATCCCCACTCGGTAGCACATGAGTGGTAATGCTGGCCATGCTCGTCCTAGGAGACATATGTAAACAATTCCCCTTCTTCTCTCCAAGTTCTTGGAGTTGTTGTATGGGCTATTTTGGTGTGGCTCCCAGGCTTGTCTTGCTCCCTCGTGCCCATCCAAATGATACAAGTAATAAGTTTTCTTTTCATATGAAAGGTGGGTTGGTAGTTGAGTTGTTTTTTCAGGCTTGCCTAAACAATGGCCTTGGGTCATTTGTAGGGTGGCCGATTTTCATCTTCTCTCCATCCCCACTCGGTAGCACATGAGTGGTAATGTTGGCCATGCTCATCCCGGGAGGCATATGTGAACAATTCCCCTTCCACTCTCTAAGTTCTTGGAGTTGTATTTGTTGTTGTGGTGTGGCTCCCTAGCTCGTCTTGGTCCACTCGTGCCCATCGAAATGATACAAGTGATAGGTTTTCATTTCGTGTGAGAGGTGGGTTAGTAATTGAGTTGTGTTTTCGAGTTTTCCTGAAGAATGGCCTTGGGTCATTTGTAGGGTGTCCGATTTTCATCTTCTCCCCATCCCCACTTGGTAGCACATGAGCAGTAATGTTGGCGATGCTCGTCCTAGGAGGCATATGTGAACAATTCCCCTTCTGCTCTCCAAGTTCTTGGAGTTGTATGGGTTGTTGTGGTGTGGATCCGGGCTCATCCTGGTCCCTCGTGCTCATCTAAATGATACAAGTGATAGGTTTTCTTTTCACGTGAAACTTGGGTTGGTAATTGATTTGTTTTTTCGAGTTTTCCTGAAGGATGGCCTTGGGTCATTTGTAGGGTGGCCGATTTTCATCTCCTCTCCATCCCCACTCAGTAGCACATGAGCGGTAATGTTCACCATGCTCGTCCCGGGAGGCATATGTGAACAATACCCCTTCTTCTCTCCAAGTTCTTGGAGTTGTATGGGTTTTTGTGGTGTGGTTCCTAAGCTCGTCCTAGTCCCTCGTGCCCATCCAAATGATACAAGTGATAGGTTTTCTTTTCTTGTTAAAGTTGGGTTGGTAATTGAGTTGGTTTTTTGGGTTTGCCTAAGGAATGGCCTTGGGTCATTCATACGGTGGCCAATTTTCATCTTCTCTCCATCCCCACTCAATAGCACATGAGTGGTAATGTTGGCCATGCTCATCCCAAGAGGCATATGTGAACAATTCTGCTTCTACTCTCCAAGTTCTTGGAGTTTTATGCACTGTTGTGGTATGGCTCTCGAGCTCATCCTACTCCCCTCGTGCCCATCCAAATGATAGAAGTGACAGGTTTTATTTCCATGTGAAAGGTGGGTTGGTAATTGAGTTGTTTTTTTGGGCTTACCTGATTGATGGCCTTGGGTCATTTTTAGGGTGGCCGATTTTCATCTTCTCTCCATCCCCACTAGGTAGCACATGAGCGGTAATGTTGGCCATGCTTGTCCTACGAGGCATATGTGAACAATTCCCCTTCTGCTCTCTAAGTTCTTGGAGTTGTATGGGTTGTTGTGGTGTGGCTCCCTAGCTCATCTTGGTCCCCTCATGCCCATCCAAATGATACAAGTGACAGGTTTTCTTTCCATGTGAAAGGTGGGTTGTTAATCGAGTTGTTTTTTTGGGTTTTCCTAAATGATGGCCTTGGGTAATTTGTAGGGTGGTCGATTTTCATCTTCTTTCCATCCCTACTTGGTATCAAATGAGTGGTAATGTTGGCCATGCTCATCCTGGGAGGCATATGTGAACAATTCCCCTTCTGCTCTGTAAGTTCTTGGAGTTGTATTGGTTGTTGTGGTGTGGCTCCCTGGCTCGTCCTGGTCCCCTTGCGTCCATCCAAATGATACAAGTTATAGGTTTTATTTTCGTGTGAAAGGTGTGTTGGTAATTGAGTTGTGTTTTTTGGGTTTTCCTGAATGATGGCCTTGGGTCATTTGTAGGGTGGCCGAATTTCATCTTCTCTCCATCCCCACCCGGTAGCACATGAGCGGTAATGTTGGCCATGCTCATCCCGGGAGGCATATGTGAAATATTCCCCTTCTGCTCTCTAAGTTCTTGGAGTTGTATGGGTTGTTGTGGTGTGACTCCTTGGCTCATCCTAGTCCCTCGTGCCCATCTAGATAATACAAGTGATAGGTTTTCTTTCCGTGTGAAAGGTGGGTTGGTAATTGAGTTGTTTTGTCAGGTTTGCCTGAATGATGGCCTTGGGTCATTTGTAGGGTGGCCGATTTTCATCTTCTCTCCATCCCCACTCGATAGCACATGAGCAGTAATTTTGGCCATGCTCATCCTCATCCCCATCCCTCTTTCCCACCCGAATGATAAAAATGTTAAAATTTTGCTCAGCGCTCCTTTGAGCCTTCATTATTGTGGTCCTAGATGGAAACCCCAAAACTCTGTCGTGCCTATGTCGCTATTGTGCCCCTCAGTTGTTGCGAATAGAAATTTTTGATTAGGCTAGGCAACCATATGTGGCTCCAATGAAATTGGCTCCTTGTTATATTTTTCACCTCATCCCTATTTGGTGGGGATGGTTTTACTTGGTTGAGATGCATACATTTAAGAGGAATGTGGAAGGGATTTGGTTGTAAACCACCTACCCTCCCTCTTTCTTGCTTTTTCCATCGGGCGATATGAGCTGTTGTTCTCTTTATTGTAAAGTTAAGGGTTGGAATTCCTTTCAAAGTGCACATCATCCGTGGTCGCATTGGCTTTGAGGTTTTGATAGATGTGTTGGAACATATGTTTGATCAAGTGGTCGGATTTTTCCTTGCATCTCGCATGCATGGTAGGCTTTTGTAGTTGGAAATGTTAAATCACAACATTTATGGGCATTTGTTGTTTCAATTGTGCATACTCTCATGGTCCAATGGGGAGGAGGCTTGCTACGTCGATGGTGGGTGTTATCTAGAAGAAGGATTTTGAGGTGGAATGCTTCAACCCCCCTCCTCTGCGTGGAGGTGGCCATAGGTGAAAATTATTCATTGTCTAGTTGGTCAAGCTATGGGCAATCTCCTAGGTTTCATGTACATAGGGTGCGTGGGGTACGGAGCTTCTCGATCCCTCCTCCTATTTGGATATGTTATTGTATTGTGTAGCGAGCCTCTTGATTTTCATTTATTTCCTTCCTTTTCCTTCACATCGTGGTTGCCACAGGTAGTCAAGTGATCGAGGTCGACTATTACTGTTGTCTGAGTGGAATCCTAGGTGGCCTCAGTGTGGGGCAGGGAGTGTCGGGGGGCATTTCTAAGAGAGGTTGTGGGCTTAGCTGGTCTTGTTTTATTTCCTTCCATTTCCTTTGCATTGAGGCTGCCACAAGTGACCATGCAATCAAGGTCCATCGTTGCTGTTGTCTGGGTGGACTCCTAGGTGGCCTCTATGCAGGGAGGGGAGGGTTGGGGGGAATTTATAAGGGAGGTTGCAAGATCATTTTGTCTTTTATTATTTCCTTCCCTTTTGTGTCGAGGCTACCACAGGCGATCATTTAATCAAGGTCCACTATTGCTGCTATCTGGGTGGACTCCTAGGTGGCATCAATGTGGGGTAGGGAGGTTTGTATGGCCTCTCTATGATAGGATTTGTGGTTGGTTGTCCTATTTTTATTTCCTTCCTTTTCCTTCGCATTGAGGTTGCTGCAGGCAATTGGACGATTGAGGTCCATCGTTGCTGCTGTCTGGGTGGATTCCTAGGTGGCCTCAGTGAGGGGCGCGGAGGGTTGGGGCTCATTTATAATACAAAGGTTGCATGGTTGGTCATTCTCCATTTATTTCCTTTACATCTAGGCTGTCACAGACGATCGAGAGATCGGGGTCCACTGTTGTTGCTATTCGGGTGGACTCTTAGGTGGCCTTGATGCGGGACGTGAAGGCTTTTGGAGGCATTTCTAAGGGAGTGGGTGAGTGATCACTCATTTTCTTGTTGGTTGGGGCAAGGTTGCAAACTTTGAAGTGGCCTTGGTGTTTTGTGTCTCGGTAGGTCTACCCATTTGTTCACCATGTCCTTGGCATGTTGCGCGTGCTTCCTTCTTGGGATGCAAGAGGTGCAAGGCATAAAAGTTTTACATGATATTTTGATATCTCTTTGACTTGATGGGTGTTCAGGTTGGCTCTTGGTAAGAGAGCACCCGAAATGCCCTTTGAAGTGGGAGGGTGCTACTTGGTTGATCCTACCAGTAGTCATATGCCTGTCTCAAAGATTAAGCCAGGCATGTCTAAGTATGAACTAATTCAAACTATGAAACTATGGATGGCTCATTAAATCAGTTATAATTTTTTTGATGGTACCATACTACTCGGATAACCATAGTAATTCTAGAGCTAATATGTGCACCAAGTCCTGACTCTTTGGAAGGGATGCATTTTTTAGATAAAAGGCTAGCACAGGCTTTCCTGCTTCATCGATGAATCATGATAACTCGATGGATCACATAGCCCTTGTGCTGGCGATGCTTCATTCAAATTTCTTCCCTATCAACTTTCGATGGTAGGATAGAGGCCTACCATGGTGGTGATGGGTGATGAAGAATTAGGGTTTGATTCCAGAGAGGGAGCCTGAGAAACGGCTACCACATCCAAGGAAGGCAGCAGGAGCACAAACTTACTAATCCCGACATGCGAAGGTAGTGACAATAAATAACAATACTGAGCTCATCGAGTCTGGTAATTAGAATGAGTACAATTTAAATCCCTTCATGACGATCCATCGGAGGGAAAGTCTGGTGCCAGTAGCTGCGGTAATTCCTACTTCATTAGCGTATATTTAAGTTGTTGCAGTTAAAAAGCTCATAGTTGGATCTTGGGTCGTAAAGGTCGGTCCGCCTACTCAGTGTACACCTACCCTTCCATCCCTTTTGTTGGTGGCATGCTTCTAGCCTTAATTGGCTGGGTCACGGCTCCAGAACTATTACTTTGAAAAAATTAGAGCACTCAAAGCAATATTATGCTCTGAATACATTAGCATGGAATAACATGATAGGAGTCTGGTCCTATTGTGTTGGCCTTCGGGACTGGAGTAATGATTAATAGGGACTATCGGGGAAATTTGTATTTCATTGTCAGAGGTGAAATTCTTGGATTTATTAAAGATAGACCACTATGAAATCATTTTCCAAGGATTTTTTCATTAATCAAGAATGAAAGTTGGGGGCTCGAGGATGATCAGATACCATCCTAGTCTCAACCATAAATGATGTCGAACAGGGATTGGTGGATGTTTCTCTAAGGACTCCACCAACACCTTCTGAGAAATCAGAGTGTTTGGGTTTCGTGGGGAGTATGGTCGCAAGGATGAAGCTTAAAGGAATTGATGGAAGGGCACCACTAGGAGTGGATCTTGTGGCTTAATTTGACTCAACACGGGGAAAATTAGCAGGTCCAGACATAGTAAGGATTGACAGATTGAGAGCTCTTTTTTTATTCTATGGGTGGTGGTGCATGGTCATTCTTAGTTGGTAGAGCGATTTGTCTGGCTAATTCCAATAACAAATGAGACCTCAGCCTGCTAACTAGCTATGTGGAGGTTCCACTTCACGACCAGCTTCTTAGAGGGACTATGGCCATTTAGGCCATGGAATTTTGAGGCAATAATAGGTCTGTGATTCCCTTAGATGTTCTGGGTTGCATGTGCACTACACTGATGTAGCCAACGAGTTATTCTTCCTAGTTCAAGAGGATCAAGAAATCTTCTCAAATTGCATCGTGATGGGGATAAACCATTGTAATTATTGGTCTTCAAAGAGGAATTCCTAGTAAGCGCATGTCATCAACTCGTGTTGACTACATCCCTGCCCTTTGTACACACCACCGTCACTCCTACCAATTGAATGATCCGATGAAGTGTTCAGATTGCATCGATGATGGTGGTTCGCCATCGTCGACATCGTGAGAAGTTCATTGAACCTTATCATTTAGAGGAAGGAGAAGTCATAACAAGGCTACCGTAGGTGAACCTGCTATAGGATCATGGATAGCAGGAGTTTTCCTTTTTGGTTCGGGTTGGTTGGGTTTCGATTGCAATGTGGGACTGTGTGGTGTGTCTCTAGGGGAGCGGGTTTAGTGTTTGGCAGGAACATTGTTGGTTGCTTATCTTGAGGTAACGCTTGTTTTCTCGTGTGTGTGCTTGAAATCCATGCTTATGCTTGTCCCACCCATCCTTTGTTTTTCTTTCCCCCAATGTGTTTCTGTAGGGGGTTCAGAAGCTTATTTCTTGGGAGCCCTTTCGATGATCTGTTTGGCAGGCCATGGTTGCTATAGTTGAGGTGCTTGGGAAATATGATGGTCAAATTTAAACTCATTCGTAGCGGCTCTGCTTGGTATTTTGTTCATTGGAAGGCATGGGCCAAGGGTGTGGGCTTCCATAGTTTTTTCTCTCGAAAAGGTGACGGTGGTTGATGTGTTGCTTGGGTGAGATTGTTTGCTGGTGGTTGGGTCAAGGGAGTGGTTGCATGCGCGCCTGGTAGCTCAAACCTTCCATGAGGGGAAATTGTCAGGGTGGGGTCAATATGGGATGGATGAAGAACAATTCAACCCATTGGGCTAGCCACCCTAGTCCTCCCAACCATTCCTCGACATGCCCTCATAGAAGGGTTGGGTGTCCAGGTAATGAAAAACCCCTCCCTCAGTCTGAGCTCCATTCAGATCACAATTTTTTTCCCCGCCAATGGGCATGAGGGTGGCAATATTATCTCTTGCCTTTGCCATCGAGGGAATTCCTCATCCTCTCATGAGACACTCCCCTTCTAAGGGAAAAAGAAGTAGCAGGTTGTGCCTTTCTTCCTCCCTTTATATTGTGGGTTTTTTGTGGGACTTGGTCATTTCTTTGTTTCGCGGTGTGCACTTTGTGAACATCCCTCTTTTTAGTAGCCTTGCATCATCGATGTATTTGTGGCCTGTGGCTTTCTCCAAACAACTCCACTTTGGAGTTTGATCCTTGACCCCAGTTGACTTTCTCGTTGGAAAGGTTGTTGGGTGTTTTGTACACGGAGGGGTGCAATAGTGGGGTGGGTTTGTTATTAGTAGTCTATTTGTCATTTGAAGCCTTGTGCTGGGTTGGGGGGTTGTTTACCTCTCAGTAACATGCTCCAGACACTGGTCTCGTAGCGTCCCTTGTATTTTCTAGTGGTCAAGCTTAGGTTGTGATTTATTTTCTTGGTTGTTTGATTATTGTTTGTTATGTTGTAAGATAGAAAGGGTGATATTCCATAATGTATGTGGGAGGGTGTGAAGAGGTGGGATGCTTTTTGATTAGGTACCTTGTTTGATTTCTTTTTGGTTAGCGAACATCTAGTTGGCGTGCTATTGAACTTCTCTCTTTTCTTGGGATCTTTATTTCTTTGGTGTTGTTTTCTTCCCTTCTTCCTTTTGCCCCTAGCTTTATGGAGAAGAGGTGGGATTGTTGTGGATTGGTGTTCGGTGAGGACAAAAAGTACTGTGAGTTCTTGGGGTGGCCACCCTAGTCCTTCTCGATTTCCATCCCCTATAGTTCCCCCCTTTTTGAGAAGGCACAGGGTTCGGGAAGCTGTTTCTCTATTTGAGCCTCCCTTTGTGAGCCAGTAGCCACATTTGATATCTCTTGGTTTCATGTTGTTTTATTCCCTTCTTGCTTTGGCCCCTAGCTTTACAAAGAAAAGGTGGGATTGTTGTGGATTGGTGTTCAGGAAGGACGAAAAGTAGTGCGCGTTCTGGGGGTGGCCACCCTAGTTCTTCTTGATTGTCATCCCCTATAGCTCCCCCATTTTTGCGAAGGCATGGGGTTGGGGAAGCTTGTTCTCTATTTGAGCCTCCCCTTGTGAGCCAGTAGACACATTTGATATCTCTCTTACTTTTATGTTGTTTTCTTCCCTTCTTCCTTTTGGCCCCTAGCTTTATGAAGAAAAGGTGGATTGTTGTGGATTGGTATTCGGGAAGGATGAAAAGTAGTGTGAGTTCCCAGGGTGGCCACCCTAGTCCTTCTCGATCGTTGTCCCCTGCAGTTCCCCCCTTTTTTCCAAGGCATGGGGTTGGGGAAGCTTGTTCTCTGTCTGAAGCTTCCTCTTGTGAGTTGATAGCCATGGTTGATATCCCTTTCTTTCATGTTGTTTTCTTCCCTTCTTCCTTCTGGCCCCTAGCTCTATGGAGAAAAGGTGGGATTATTGTGGATTGGTGTGATGCAGGAAAGTGTTCCCTCTGCGGATAGAGGCAACCCCTTTAGCCCTAGAGTGGGTCTAGTCACAACAAAGACAGATCAACAATAGATTTCCTTAAACATTCATTTTTGGAGGCCTACCTCAACCAGTGGTCGATGAAGTTCCGTTACATTGCTCCAGCTTCCATTTCCTTCTCCTCAATGAGTGATCAACCTGAAACAATGCAAAAGAAATACAACAAATCACATAACCAGAAAACAACAATGATCTACTTACTCACAAAGTCAAGAAGTTATGAGCTATCAAGTAAATTACATACAAGACATAGAGAAACATCATTGATTGTATTAATAATGAAATAAGAGCAAGCTTACAACCAAAGTCTTGATGTTGCAAGCCTTCTCAGAGGATCCAACCAGTATGTTTCTCAAGCATTCACTCTTTGAAGATGGATCTCCCAACATACAATGTCTCTTTCTCACTCATAAGCTTTTACACAAAGTTAAGGGCACTTAACAACCTTCCACAAGCTATCAACAATCCCACACTTGTCACACCCACACCAGCTATCTATCAAACTCAAAAGCACTAACAACATTGCTCCCTCAAAGGAATTACCAACTACCAGATCATAGAAATGGTGAGTACTTTAATAGGAGAAGGAGTCTCTATGAAATGTGGAAGAGAGAGCTCATCCTTAAGGAAGGTAACATAAATGATGGAACTGCCATACCAGAGGAGGAAGGGCGACACAAACTATGCCAACAACCAGGTCTAGAGACATCCAGAAGGCTGACTGTTGGAATGAATTTTCCCAATCTAGATCGTCGCAAGACATAAACTGATTACTTGCGACTACATCGTAGGGAAGCAATTCATGCGGACTCATCGTCGCAGGACACAACTCATTACCTTGCGCCGGGTCTAGAAACCCGACCGTCATGGGAAATAGATGTACTTCGGTGAAGGAGTCACGATGAAACCATTATTGACATGGGAACATTGCGCATATTAAGGGTTTACTAGTGACGAGGCAGAAACTTAAAGAATAAGGGTCATTTGCAGCAACAGAGAGAATTTTCTTAATCTTCTTACATCAATGGGAAGATAAGGGCATGTTGATTTGACACATGACACACTAGAAGGACAGAAATGAGGACAGTGACAAATTACTATGTAGTAGATGCCCCCTAAAGCGTGAAGCCCGAGAGAGTGGGAGGGGTGAAATGCTTTATGAAACTGTCTGAACTAGAACCACCTTGAAGATCTTGCAAGCGCAAGTACAAATGATATCTATAATAGTGAAGTACATATAGTCTAGGCATAGGCACAGCCATCCATAGGACATATGAAACTTGGTCTATGGTATGGACGCAGCCACCTAGTTGATAAGACCATAATAATGACCAAAGTATGGTCACAGCCATCCATGAAGACTCAGGCATGGTCACAACCATCCATCAATGAGTCAAATATGCAATCACGAACCAATCCACGCAACCCAAACATATGTAATCTTAGTTCAGGGTCTTGAAACCCAACTGATCATAGTACAAATTCTATCATGTGAATAGATGTGGTGAAGTTGAACATGATAGAAAGTCGCTTGATTACTGGCCAATGATGTAAACCATTAACAAGTGCGAGAGAAACCACCAATAATGTTGATGGTTCTCAAGGTACTACCCAGTACAATCCACTAAGTGTGAAAAATGAGTTGAAGTCGAAAACCTATGGAATCACCCAATCGAAGACCAATGAAGAAAGTCTATCGTTGGGCACAAAGAACTTGCCATTGAGGCATGCAAGCTCCAAGGTATTGAAAGGTATCTCTATATCAATCTCTTGGATAATGAGCTAATGTCGACAGGAGACGATCTGTCGCAGGAGGGCCATGATGTTTCCATCATCAATGGCACGAGATAAGGAACAAGTAGTAGATGGTGAGACAGAGTATCAGAAGAGGAGTTGAGGGTGTAAACTACAGAAGGATTATACTCTTGAACATAACAATGACACGACACAGGAATGAGGCAACATTTTGGTACCAAAGGATCAGAGGCTTGATGGAGACAACATGGATCAGATGGAAAAATGACAACCCAAAACCCCAGAAGGTCAAATGACGATGTGTGGATATCCCAACCTGACAAGAAGCAAAAGTATCGATGTTCAAGAATGACTCGCTGCTGTAGGTAACCAATGATGACTTCCAAATTTTCTCCCCACCATTTTTGGCGAGTACCCCAATTATTTTTTAAAACAAGCTTGAAGGGGATATCATATGCTTGTAATATAAGTTCGACCTTTGATCAAATCCAACCTAATAATAGTTTAACAAGCCTTAGGGTGGAGAAGCTCGAACCTTGTCATGGTGACGAGTCCATTGTTGTTAGGGTTTAACGAGTCTGACATAGGTAAAAATCGAAGTCTTTTTCATGTTTAGGGAGCTTGAAAAAGACAAGGAAAAGAAAACTCCAGGGGGTCCTTTTTCATAGATTTGTGTCACTTGAGCCCAAAAAAGTAAAAAATAATACTCGAGAGAACCACTTGACCATTACGATCAAGGAGTACTTTTCGTAATTAGTGGCCTCGATCCAAAAGAGTAGAAAAGCGATTGAAGACATGTCGTTTCGTAACCAATATCGGACTTGAAACAACTAAAGCCCGACAATCTTTTTGTGTTTACATGGTCAAAAAAGAGCTCGAAGTTTATTCCGTTTAACGAGTCAAAAGGGAAAAACTCGACAATCTTTTCATCTTTTATGAGTCAGAAAAGAGTTTAAAGGAGACTCGTCCTGGAGGAACAAGTGGTATAAAGGGTAGCAACTAGTTCCGATAATGGTGGAACTACTCAAAAAATGTAATGGTCAAGAGGTTGGCTAATAAAACCACCCATCGCTACAGTTCTGGCCAAAGATATGGTGGCGATGGAATGAAACAACCAAGGCTCATCTAGTAGAATTTAGCAGGTAAAATGGCAATCACGAGATGTAAATCAAGTATGGATTCATTTTTACACAAGCTTGAACCATGGAGAACTCTGGTTGGATTCGGTTTCATGTTTACACAAGCTTGAAATGAAAAAATATGCTTGTTATAAGTTTGCATTCCCCCAGCATAACAACGCAAATTGAGGTACATGCCCCCCAAGCTTCATTGCATTCAATGAGGTGGATGGAATGAAGGTTCACTTTTGAGATCTTGGAAAGGCTCGACTTGGATTTTATGAGATCTTAAGCAAAGAATCTATTTGGAAAGGGAGGTGTTTCATTTTTTAATGAGGTTGACATAGTAAAAGAACTATCCTCATAACCCTGGTTTCATTTTTTAATGAGGTTGACATAAGATCAAGAACTTTCCTCAAGACTCCCAGTTTCATTTTTTAGTGAGGTTGACAGAGGAACAAACTATCCTCAGAACTCCTTGTTTCATTTTTTAATAAGCTTGACACAAGACAAGGAACTATGCTTGTCACTCCTGTTCATGGGTCATATGTAAACATGACTCCCAAGAGATCTTCACTGGATGGAAGAACCGCACTCTGGGAGGAACACATGTCATGAGACACCAATGACAGATTAGGTTCCAATGCCCCTAGTACATGATGTACGAGACCATCTACATGATCATTAGCAGATTCAGAGAGGGAACAGGTAGCCACATAATTGACGTGCAACTCGGAAGGTACTGCTTGTGATCAAGAACTGATAGGGGATGACAGCATCACAGGAGGCACCAGAGGACTAAAGAATGATAATTGAACAATGGTCACCATTCTTCCATCATGTGGAAAATAGACCACATGGAAAAGTGAAGAGATAAGGGCCCGCATGGCATAAACATAATCATGGCCAAGGAGAAGACTGAAATTTAAAGCACCTTGGACAACCATCACGTCGATATAGATGGTTTTGCCTCCCAAAGTAATAAGAAACTTTGGAAGGATCCCCAAAGCTTGACTGGTTCCTCCGTCGAATGCCAACAGATTCTTTGTGATCGGCACAAGCTGTGAGGAGCCCAAAGCTTTCCAAGTAGTGAAAGGCATGAGGCTAACCAATGCACCCTCATCCAAGATAGTGCTAAGTACTGCATTATCATAGGCATGTACGATAATCTGGAAAGGCACATAGGATGGAAGGAAAAATACAGTCAAATGACTCCAGTCGAAGGAAATGACTGAACTACTTCGTGGAGGTATCATATGATTGCCCCCATGCTCTATAGGAACCGAAGAAGGATGCTCCTAATTAGCGGGGATAGCAGGGTCATTCTTAGACTCAGGAGAATCTGACGAGATGAGAAGAACATGAGTAGAGTGATCAATAGGTAGTGAACTCAAGTCGACACTCTCTCCGACCAATGGTTGGTCTGGAGCAGGCTTAGTATAGCCAGTTTCGAAAAGAGGAGGACAGACAAGAGAAGAATCTAAGTCAATCTCTTTGTCGATGGGGAGAGGGTCTGAAGAGAGCCTCTGAAAACCAACAAGAAGTCGAGGCAAAGAAGTTGTAAGACTTTCCAAAATGGTGGAAGCTTTATCCATGAGTGGACAAAGGTGAAGGGGATGGTTTCCTTCACATCGCCTACAGGGGAATCGAATCTTCCCTTTCTTCTTACCACTGCTAGTTGATAGGATAGCATTGTCATGAGCTTTAGAGGATGATGAGGGACGAGCCAGATTGTGAGACCATAATTCTAGTATCCTCGGAATAGCAGGACAGTCATGAAGAAGATGGTCATCGTTGCACAATTTACAAGGAAACTTAACCTTCCACAGAGGAGTAGAGGGTGGTATGACTTGAGATGTACTCGGAGCAATAGCTGCACAGGTGGCCTCACGTTGATCAGACTTCTTCTTCTTCTTCATCATCTTCTTCTTCTTCTTAGTCTCCTGGTTACTAGTTATGGGACTTTCACCAGGCGAAGTAGGAGAGGAAGGCAGAGAAACAGGGGAAGAAGGCACATACCCAGCCTTGGAATCAACATGTCATGGTTCAGACGAAGGAAACGTTGGAACAAGAGTCACGACGCTCAGGACCATCGAGGTTGAAAATAACCAAACAGGCACACCGATGGTTAACCCAAGCAAAGATAATATTGCCATGTATGGAGCACCGACATTTCCAAATGGAGGATGTGGGCCATGATTTCCATCTGAAGAAAGACCTTAGCCGGTAGACTTGGGGGATGTTACCATCGGGAACGGGCCTGAAAAACACTCTTATCACAACAAAGAACTTGAACTATTACCAGGAATATTTCTTGGGTAGTAAATTTTATGACGCAAGAACAAAACTTGACTTTTTCATGTTTCAAGAGTCGAGAAAAAGATGAAAAGGTGGCTCTATCTCTTTCGAGGTTTAATGAACCTGAAAGGAAAATTTCTCAGATGGACCTTTTATTTTAAGGAGTTTGAAAAGGAATGAAAGTGACTACTCTGGAGAACTAGGCAAAAGGTTTGCCAAACAACCTGTAAAACTGCATATACACCTTGACAATCATATGAAAACCAAGGACTTTCCGTACGACAGTCAATCTTCTCGAATGTTGTGTTCAGTGCATTACGGTTTGCAAGGCAGCAAACACGACTTCCTAAGGGTAAAGGATGATAACATAGTGGGGTCTCCCAACATATACTCGATGGTACTGGGAGTGCAAGTCCATACTAGCAGCTATTGGATCACAGAAGGAGGAATTACCCAACCTTAAGTGAAAACAATAATGACTAGGTTTAACGACGTCGGAGCACATCTCTAGCCTAGACCTCTAAATAATGTACGTTATGTTCCAATGCATTGTTAGGTTTATTCAGTTCATTTTAGATTTGATCTTGAATTATGTTTCAATTTCCAGGCCTTGCCTTATGTATATCAAAACCTAGGATGCAACTAGAATGAATAAAGCATCTTTCATTTCGATGAACTCCTACTTACAAAAAGGTAGAGAGATCGTTCCCAAACCAAGACAAGCGAATTCAAACACTAAGAAACACAATGCATCAATACAGTAATCTCATGATGCATCGACACTACAAATGAAATATTTTAAGTTTGCTTTCCAATTTCTCAAACATGATAACTTGAAATGAAAATGTACTTTCACTTTCGTATGCTAAATGAATGCAATATTTTGATTTTTTTGTTTGTTTTGAATTTAAAGAAACAAGAAAGTGTGAATTGATTAGTACAAACAATTGTGATCTATGCTTGGTAGTGAAGAAATCGAATCAATATCAAAAACTAGTTCAATAATCGACACTAAAAACCAACCAGCAAGAAAACAAGTAGGGAAAAAGCCTCAAGCAAATCAATATGACAGTTGTGGATGAACCTTGGACAGACAAGTAACCCAAGAAAATGGTTTCTCAATGAAACTACTAAAGAGCTAGGTCACATGGTCAAAAAACACAAGATTCACTCAAATGAAAATCATCGAGATAGTACCTTAACCAAAAGCAATCGAAACAAGCTAATAAGAGACAAGATGCAAAAGGGGATAAACAAGATTGATGGATTCAGGAGGTAAAGTTATAAAAACAACTTTATAAGAATCGTCGCTAGTGTTACACTGACAACTAGAGACCATCACTGGTGTTACACAGACAACTAGAGACCGTCGCAAGTGCTACACTGAAAACTAGAGACTGTCGCTAGTGTTACACTGACAACTAGAGACCGTCACTAGTGTTACACTGACAACTAGAGACTGTCGTAAGTTCTACACTGAAAACTAGAGACCGTCGCAAGTTTTACACTAACAACTAGAGACCGTCTCTATTTTTACACTGACAACTAGAGACCGTCGCTAGTTTTACACTGACAACTAGAGACCGTCACTAGTGTTACACTGACAACTAGAGACTGTCGTAAGTTCTACACTGACAACTAGAGACCGTCGCAAGTTTTACACTAACAACTAGAGACCGTCTCTATTTTTACACTGACAACTAGAGACCGTCGCTAGTTTTACACTGACAACTAGAGCCCAGTCGCTAAATTACACCTGTTTTTAGTGACGGTCCAATTCCAGGAGTCATCGCGAGAATTAAACTAGAAAATCGAGACGAAAGCCAAATAGTCGCAGGTACAAAGCTAGAACATCCATGACGTCATCACGACTGTTAGGCTATCTTTAGCAATGATCTTAAAAACAATGAAAATGCATAAAAAAACCTCCAAACAAAGACCAAACTATCCTTGCAGACAGTAAAGGGATTACCCAGATTGACCCAGTTAACCTCAAAGCCTGATAGTTTAACCCCAAAAGTCAAGAGACACTAAATCAAAACCAAACATAAGTAAACAAGAAAAAGCATATGAAGGACTCCCTAGTATGGTCGCCAACTTGTGATGCAGGAAAGTGTTCCCTCTGTGGACGGAGGCAACCCATCTAGCCCTAGAGTGGGTCTAGTCACAACAAAGGCGGATCAACAATAGGATTCATTAAACAATCATTGTGTAGGAATTTACAGGGTAAGTTCCTCAGATAGAACACCAAAGGACACCACTCTCAAACAGATCACAGATCAATACACCAGTATTTTTGACGTGGTTAAAACCCTTAAAGAGGGAAACATTCCACGGCCTGAGCCAACGTGGCCACTTTAGGAAATTTATTAATAAAAGAATGAAATTTTACATAATTTTCTCTCATGAACGGTTAACCTACAAATGACCCTCCATGCTCTTTAAATAGAGATCATGGACCAATCGAGTGTTAAGCCATGGATCAAGTGTCGGTAATACTGAGGAGAGAATGAACCGTCGGATCACTACATATCATGACCATCGGATTGTGAGTTACAAAAGTACATAGTAAAGAAACACACTTTACCTAACTCTATACCAGACCAAGTTATACTTAACTATTTCCAATGTGTCGGAATATCCTAACATCCCCCCTTAAGAACAACTTGGGATAGGATTGAAGGATTTACAAATATGACACAATAGGAGAAGGAAGGAGGCACTAGAGCCTATCCCCCCTTAGTCACAACTTCCTGAACTCCAACGCATAAATCGAAGTTTAGTAAACTTCACCTCTGTGAGAGCCTTTGTAAAGATGTCTGCAACTTGATCATTTGTTGAACAATATTGCACTTCAAGAACATGGCCATGAATGAGCTTTCTGATGAAGTGCATGTGTAGTTCACTTTGTTTGCTATGCTGATGTTGAGCTGGATCTTTGCATAGTTGAATGGCACTTTGATTATCACACCAAAGTGTAGTTGGATGTTGCCGCTGAAAGCCAAACTTTGATAGGATCTAACGAAGCCACAAGGCTTCCTTACTAGCTTCTATGGAACCATGATACTCTACCTCTACTGAAGAAAGAGAAACGGCACCTTGTTTCTTGCAAACCCATGTAATAGGTCCTGAACCAAGAGTGAACACATAACCGACAGTAGACTTCCGATCATCAGGGTCACCAACCCAATCGGAATTAGTGAAACCAACCAATAGAGGAGATGCTTCGGCACTGTAATGAATTCCAAACTGAACTATACCTCAAACATAACGAAGTATTATTTTAGCTACTTTCCAATGACTTTCACGTGGTTTTTGCATAAACCGAGCAACAAGACCAACAACAAAGGAAAGGTCAGGATGTGTATGGGTTAGATACAAAAGTTTTCCTACAAGTTGGCGATATAAGGTAGCATCAACTTCAGGGGAAGTACAAGTGACTAAAAGTTTGACTCCAGATTGAAAGGGAGAAGGAGCTGGCTTACAATCTTCCATGTGAAAATGGTGTAGAAGATCACAAGCATACTTGGATTGGGAAAGGGAAATACCTTCCTTGGATTGCAAGACCCGAAGACCGAGAAAATAATGCAAGTGTCCTAAGTCTATCATTTCAAACTTTTTTTTAAGGCTAGACTTCACATGGTTGATAAGGTTGGGATCACTACCAGTGAGGATAAGATCATCAACATAAAGAACAAGAATGATAAGAGACTGGCCCACTTTCTTGGTGTAGACAGTATTGTCAGAATGACACCTAGAAAAGCCAGATTCTAAAAGAAAGCTATCCATTTTGGCGTACCAAGCCCGAGGAGCTTGCTTGAGACCATAAAGAGATTTCTTAAGCCGACATACAAGACTGGAGTCTGTTTGTATAAAGCCAATAGGTTGTTCCATATAGATTTCTTCATGCAAGTCCCCATGCAAGAAGGCAGATTTAACATCCATCTGATGGACTTCCCATTTTAAAGAGGCAGCAAGGGAAAGAACAGGGCGGACAGAGTTCATTTTGGCAACAGGGGAGAAGGTTTCAGTGTAGTCAATGCCTTCAACCTGTGAAAAACCCTTAGCAACAAGACGAGCTTTATGTTTATCAACTTTCCCATCTGGTCCATACTTGGTTCTGTAAACCCATTTACATCTAACAAGTTTGCACCCCTTTGGTAGAGGAAAAGATCCCGTGTATCATTTGCCAACAATGAATGATATTCTTCATTCATAGCTGCTTCCCAATGTGGATGGCCTGAAGCTTCTGCAAAAGTGTCAGGATCATGATTTACTGGAGCTTGAGCCGGTAAAGAAGAGGCTCTTTCAAACTGAGAACGTGTACGTCGCTGATCTGTAGGATCACCGGCAAGATCACCTGCTGCATCCCGAGTAGCACGGACCCATCTTGGAAGTTGAGGATCTGAGAAGGTGGGGGAGGATTGTCATCCTCACTTTCATCATCTGAAGAAGAAATGTTTTCCAAAGTAGAAGAGATAGGAAGAGGTGGCACATCCGCCGGACTAGGCTCGCAGGCCGATTTATTTTCATCAAATTTTACATCTCTTCTAATGATAACATTTTTGGACTTAAATGGAATAAGTCTATAACCTTTTACATCTTTTGAATATCCAACAAAAGTACATTTCTCACTCTTAGGTTCTAAGCTTTATGCTTTTCATCTGGAATATGGGCCCATGCTTCACTTCCAAAAATACAAAAGTGACTTACATCTGGTTTAATGGAACTCCAAGCTTCTTCTGGAGTGATATTCTTTAGAACCTTAGTAGGAGTGCGATTTATTATATAATTGGCACAATTAATTGCTTCGGCCCAAAAACTAAGACTGAGTCCTTTAGATTGCAGCATACAATTAGCCATTTCCTTTAAGGTGCGATTTTTCCTTTCAGCTACACCATTTTGTTGTGGAGTGTATGGAACAGTATGTTGCATTTGAATTCCATTTTCGGTGCAAAAGTTGATGAATGTGTTTTTAACATATTCTCCACCATTATCAGTTCTTAGCTTAAGAATTGATGTCCAGATTGTTTTTCAACAAAGGCTTTGAAGGCCAAAAATGTGTTAAATACTTCGCTCTTGAGTTTTAAGAAGTATACCCAAGTGCGTCTGGAGAAATCATCAATGAAAGTTAAGAAATACTTGCAGCCAGAGCATGAAGCAACAAGAAGTGGACCACATAAATCACTGTGCACAAGCTGTAAAGGGGCCGAGGCGTGCCAAGAGGCACGTTTGTCAAAACTGTCCCGATGATGTTTTCCGAGTACACATCCGGAACAAACACCATCTCTGCAAGATACCATAGAAAGACCTGTCACCATATTTTCTTTACATAGATGCTGAAGGGAGCAATAGTTTAAGTGACCAAATCGCTCATGCCAAAGTTTGCTCACTTCATCATTATGAGCACAAATACTGAGGGAAGATTTGATGACCCAAAGTTGTGAAACTTATACAACCTTGTGGAATCATCAGCAATACCAGTAGCTAGAATCTGTTTAGGATCTCTTAGATCCTTGATTACAACATCATGAGGTGAAAATTCAACATTTTTACCTTCACCTGAATGAGTTATCTGATATACAGATAGAAGGTTGCTGGATAAGGTTGGAACACATAATACATCATTAAACTGACTGTCTATATGAACAGTTCTAGTCCCTACAACACTAAGAGATCTATCATCACCAACACATATATTTTTGGTGTTACAATAATTTAAAGAAGAAAACATGGCTTTGTTTTTGGCCATGTGATAAGAGGCTCCAGAATCAATGAGCCACTCATGAGAATGAGAGGAAGAAGATACATTTAGTGCATAGCCAGAACGAGATGCTTGACAATCACATGCAGAAAGTGCCATTCCTGAAGATGAAGTTGAAGTTGAAGAGTGCTCCAAATGGATGTTATGCTTCTTCATTGCTGCTTCCAAGGCTTCCATCTTCTTAAAGCATTTGGATTCTAAGTGGCCATCTCGATTACAAAAGTGGCAATGTATATCAGTCTTCTTCCCTTTGTTTTTATTTGCCTTATCATTTTGTTGAAATGATTTTTCATTTTGAGGCTCAAATTGCTTAGGACCCTTGTTTGGTTTAGGACCATTCCTTTTAGGATACAACTTCTTAGGATTCTTTGTATTTGGTTGCTGCTGGGCGGCTAACACTTTCTTGGAAGAGTTTCCAAGATTAAGAAGACCAAGGTGTAAGAGTTTTTTCTTGTTCTCTTATTAAAGAATCACAAAAAGAGTCAAAGGAAGGGGCCTTGTAGTCTTTTCCTTGACAAATGAAAGCTTCCCTTGTAGAATGGAAGGTGGAAACAAATACAGAGTAGGGTGGTCCCAACTTAGTAAGGATGGAATAAATAAGGTTACTATCTTCTTTCTTAACCTTAACACCTTCCAAGAGATATCTAAGGGTCTTGAATTTGGACAAGAAATCTTCAATGCAAGAAAAATTATTAGGATCCAATGTAATCAACTCATTTTCAAGTTGATGGGCTCTAATTTCATTTTTAATCCCAAAAACTTTAGTGATTTGTTCCAATGCTTCATGAGGAGTATCAAGTTCTGCAATATGGAATCTAAG
>APFE030538934.1:124995-143500 GCA_000404065.3 Pinus taeda | reverse complement strand
AATCCACAATGTAGGACCACCATTGGAAGTAGTTGGTGCTGTCAAGAATAAATTGGCATGGAATTTCCATTTTAACAGAAACTAAAGCTATATATGCTGAAACTAAGTGTTCCAATGGAAAGATCTTGAAAAATTAGGCTGGTTAAAAAAAAACGGCTTCGAAAATGGCTTCCAGATGAAGAATTTATGGCTTTTTGAAGAAAAGTTGATGAAGGCGCCAACGAAGTGCGGGAATGTGCGAAAATGAAAAAAAAATGCCCCCTTTCCAACAAAAAGGAGACTTGAACTTAAGACCTCTACTCTCATAAATTAGCTTTGAACCAAGTGAGCTAAACAAAAGGTTTGAGAGAGAGAGAGAGAGAGAGGGGGGGGGGGGGGCTTTGTTTTTTTGGTCACTAAAGCTTTGGGTTGCGTGCTTGCTTGAGAAGCTCTTTCCCCCTACAAAAAAAAAAACACAAAACCCACCACGAACATACAAAAAAAACAAACCCTTACGGCTTGAAGTTAGCTTTAGCTGAAATCTAGATATTTTCCTCAATGTTTCTGATTTTCTGAGATCACACTAAGGCGCAGTGGAAAAGAGCATACGCATGAGAAAAATCCTTCCTCTTTGTTTATGATTTGCCCAGATCACACAGAGTCGCAGGGAAAAGCGCATATGCAGAAATGAAAGGTATATATCTGGTAATAAAAAAGAAGCTAAATAAACCAAAATAATAAATAGAGAGAAAATAACTAGAAACTGGAAATAAACACTGTATACCTCCAGATCTTAAAAATGGCGTAGCTAGGGCTACCAGAAACCTTTTCGCATGAAACGAAAGGGGTACCTCACTGGAACAGATGCTCCTAACACAACAGAGCAGTCCTCTTAGCTTGAAAGCAGTTAGAAACAATAGATCTAGGAAACGACAGTCGAATGCAGTTCTACCGGCTTCATATTTGGATCACCAACGGATGCGGCCCTCAAATAGCTATGATACCATGTAGGAATTTACAGGGTAAGTTCCTCAGACAGAAAACCAAAGGACACCACTCAAAAACAGATCACATATCAATACACCAGTATTTTTGACGTGGTTAAAACCCTCAAAGAGGGAAACAGTCCACGACCTAAGCCAACGCGGCTATTTCAGGCAATTTATTAATAAAAGAATGAAATTTTACATAATCTTCTCTCATGAATGGTTAACCTACAAATGACCCTCCATGCTCTTTAAATAGAGATCATGGACCAATCAGGTGTTAAGCCATAGATCAAGTGTCGGTAATATCGAGGAGAGAATGAACCGTCAGATCACTACATATCGTGACCGTCAGATTGTAAGTTACAAAAGTACATAGTAAAGAAACACACTTTACCTAGCTCTATACTAGACCAAGTTATACTTAACTCTTTTCTATGTGTCAGAATATCCTAACACATTGTTGGAGGCCTACCTCAATTAGTGGTAGATGAAGTTCTGTTGCGTTTCTCCAGCTTCCATTTCCTTTTCCTCAATGAGTGATTAACCTGAAACAATGCAAAGGAAATACAACAAAGCACATAACTTGAAAACAACAATGATCTATTTACTCACAAAGTCAAGAAGTCATGAGCCATCAAGTAAACTACATACAAGACATAGCGAAACATCATTGATTGTATTAATAATGAAATAAGAGCAAGCTTACAACCAAAGCCTTGACATCGCAAGCCTTCTCAGAGGATCTAGCTAGTATGTTTCTCAAGCATTCACTCTTTGAAGATGGATCTCTCAACATACAATGTCTCTCTCTCACTCATAAGCTTTTACACAAAGTTAAGGGCACTTCACAACCTTCCACAAGTGATCAACAATCCCACACTTGTCACACCCACACCAGTTATCTATCAAACTCAAAAGCACTAATAGCACTTCTCCCTCAAAGGAATTACCAACTACTAGATCATAGCAATGGTGAGTGCTTTAATAGGAAAAGGAGTCTCCATAAAATGTGGAAGAGAGAGCTCATCCTCAAGGAAGGTAACACAAATGATAGAACTACCATACCAGAGGAGGAAGGGCGACACAAACTATGCCAACAACTAGGTCTAGAGACATCTAGAAGGCCGACTGTTGGAACGAATTCACCCAATCTGGATTGTCGCGGGACATAAACTAATTATTTGTGACTACATCACAGGGAAGCAATGCACGCAGACTCATCGTCATAGGACAAAACTCATTACCTCACATCGGGTCTAGAAACCCGACCGTCATGAGAAACAAATGTACTCCAGAAACGGAGTCGCGATGAAACCATTATGGACACGGGAACATCTCGCATATTAAGGGTTTATTAGCAATGAGGTAGAAACTTAAAGAATAAGGGTAATTTGCAGCAACAGAGAGCATTTTCTTAATCTTCTTGCATCAATGGGAAGATATGGACATGTTGATTTGACACATGACACAGTAGAAGGACTGAAATGAGGACAGTGACAAATTACTGTGTAACAATTGGTGTTCGAGAAGGAAGAAACACAGTGTGATCTCCTGGGGTGGCCACCCTAGTCCTTCTCAATCATCATCCCCTTCAATTCCCCCATTTTTGCAAAGGCATGGGGCTCGGGAGGCTTGTGCTTTGTTTGAGCCTACCCTTATGAGTTGGTAGACACGTTTGATCTCTATTTCTTTCACGTTTTTTTCTTCCCTTCTTCCTTTCGGTCCCTAGCTTTACAGAGAAAAGGGGGAATTGTTTTGGACTAGTGTTCCGGAAGGATTAAAAGCAGTGCGAGCTCCCAGGGTGGCCATCCTAGTCCTTCTCAATTTTTGTTCCATGCATTTCCCCCCTTTTTGCAAGGGCGTGGGGCTCAAGGAGATTGTTCTCTATTTGAGCCTCTTCATGCGAGGGGGGTAGACACCTTTATTTCTCTTTCTTTCATGCATTTTTCTTCCTTTCCTCCTTTTGGCCCTTAGCCTTACATTTTTTGTGGGGGGTGCCGCTATTCAGTGTTGTGGAAGATTTTTCAGTAATACGTGGAAACAACTCTCGACAACGGATATCTCGGCTCTTGTTATGATGAAGAACGTAGCAAAATTCGATACTTAGTGTGAATTTTAGAATCTCATGAATCATCAAGTTTTTTAACGCAATTTGCACCCAAGGCCTCGGTCGAGGGCATGTCTGTCTAGGCATCGCATCCCATTCAAACACACTCCTTGCAATATGTTAGGGAGTAGTGAAGCTAGTCTTCTGTGCCCAATGTGGTGCGGTTGGGTGAAATACCTCAAGCGACGTTTCGTGGTGTGCGTCTGTGAGTGGTGATCTTGTCCCCTTAGATGGGTAGTCAGTGTTAGCTAATGCGGCCTTTGTGTGGCATTGCTTGAACTTTCTTTGCTCTCTCTTTTCCTCCCATTAGGTAAGGTGGATTTAACTCCAAATTTGCGACCTCAGCTCAGAAAAGAACACCCACTGAGTTTAAGCATATAATTAAGTAGAGGAAAAGAAACTTACAAGGATCCCCTAGTAGCGCCGAGCGAACCAGGAAGAGCCCAACATGAAAATTGGGTGGTAGCATCACCTAAATTGTAGTCTGTAGAAGCGTCCTCAGCAGTGGACCTGGGCCAAGTCCCTTGGAAGGGGGCGCCTAAGATGGTGACAGCCTCATCGGGCTAGGACCCTGCTACATCACGAGGCATTGTCACTGAGTCGGGTTGTTTGGGAATGCAGCCCTAATTGGGTGGTAAATTCCATCCAAGGCTAAATATGGGTGAGAGACTGATAGTGAATAGGTATGCGAGGGAAAGATGAAAATTACTTTGAAGAGAGAGTTAAAGAGTGCCTGAAATTGCCGGGAGGGAAGCAGATGGAGGTTGACAATGCATCTCGATCAGATGTTGAATGGCTCAGGCTGGTCCACGGTCGACTTGAGGTGAAAACCAACACAGGCTGTAGCATCGTCACAAGCGCGGGTAGATTATTGCCTATCAGTTTTTCATTGCAGTGGTCGAGGAACAAAGTGTGCGCCCTTGTGGTGGGCCGTGTGCACCTGTCAGCTCGTGGTGTTGATTGGTGGGCTTTCCACTCTACTCATCTTGAAACACAGACCAAGGAGTCTAACATGTGTGCGAGTCAACAGTTGGAAAACCTATGAGGTACAAGGACGCCGATGAGTGAGATCCCCTCTCTGAGGGGGTTCATCGTCAACCAACCTTGAGCTTATACGAAGGGTTCGAGTGTGAGCACACCTGTTGGGACCCGAAAGATGGTGAACTATGCCTGAGTAGGGCGAAGCCAGAGGAAACTCTGTTGGAGGCTTGTAGCGATACTGACGTGAAAATCATTTGTCTGACTTGGGTATAGGGGAAAAAGACTAATCGAACCATCTAGTAGCTAGTTTCCTCCGAAGTTTCCCTCAGGATAGCTGGAGCTCACGCACGAGTTTTATCAGGTAAAGAAAATGATTAGAGGCATCGGGGGCATAACGCCCTTGAACTATTCTCAAACTTTAAACAAGTAAGAGGGTGTGGCTACTCCATTGAGTCGCATCGTGGAATTGAGAGCTCCAAGTGGGCCATTTGTGGTATGTAGAACTAGCGATTCAAGATGAACCAAAAGTCAAGTTACAGTGTCGAATTTCATGCTAACCTAGATCCCACAAAGGGTGTTAGTTGATTAAGACCGCAGGACGGTGGTCATGGAAGTCAAAATCTACTAAGGAGTGCGTAAGAACTCACCTGTTGAATCAAATAGTGCCGAAAATGGATGGTGCTGAAGTGCACAACCTATACTCAACCATTGGAGCAATTGTCTAGCTCCAATGAGTAAGAGGATGTGGGGGTAATTGAGAAACCTCGGGCCCGAGCTTGGGTACATCGGCCCCCAGTGCAGATATTGGCCAAATGCCTCATCATCTAATTAGTGACATGCTTGAATGGATTAACGAGATTCCCACGATCCTTATCTGCTATCTAGCGAAACCACAGTCAAGGGAACAAGCTTGGCAGAATCAGCGGGGAAAGAAGACCCTATTGAGCTTGGCTCTAGTATGACTTTGTGAAATGACTTGAGAGGTGTAGAATAAGTGGGAGCCATTTTTGGTGCAAGTGAAATACCACTACTTTTAATGTTATTTTACTTATTCCATGGGACAGAGATGGGGCACAACCCCTGTTTTTGGCCTTAAGGCACGTTTCGATGGGTTGATCCGCACAAAAGACATTGTCAGGTGGGGAGTTTGGTTGGGGCAACACATTTGTTAAAAGATAACGCAGGTGTCCTAAGGTGAGCTCAATGAGAATAGAAATCTCATGTGGAAGAAAAGGGTAAAAGCTCATTTGATTTTGATTTTCAGTACGAATACAAACTGTGAAAGTGTGGCCTATCGATCTTTTAGATTTTCAAAATTTGAAGCTAGAGGTGTCAGAAAAGTTACCACAGGGGTAACTGGCTTGTGGCAGCCAAGTGTTCATAGCAACGTTTTTTTTTATCCTTCGATGTCATCTCTTCCTGTCATTGTGAAGTAGAATTCACCAAGTGTTGGATTGTTCACCCACCAATAAGGAACTGTTGGGTTTAGACCCTCATGAGACAGGTTAGTTTTACCCTACTGATGAACCACACTACAATAGTAATTCAACTTAGTATGAGAGGAACCATTGATTCATACAATTGGTCATCATGCTTGGTTGGAAAGCCAGTGGGGCGAAGCTACCATGTGTCAGATTATGATTGAACACCTCTAAGTCAGAACCCATGCTAGAAGCGGTGCATGTCACTCTTTAACTGTATCTCGACCCATAGTAGGGGCATCACTTTGTCACCCCTAGGGGCCTGTGTCATTTGTAAACCATGACCATGGAGCATCTCGGTCGGGGTAGCTTTGAAGTTCAATTCCAAACAGTCGTTGAGAAGAATCCTTTGCAGACAACTTAAATATGCAATGGGGTATTGCAAGTGGTAGAGTGGCCTCACTGCCATGATCCACTAATATTCAGCCCTTGGTCACCTCGATTCAGAGCTTTTCTCTTGTGACAAACAAATCCAGGCAACCCTCCCACTCTCGCACCTTTGCTTCTTGCCTTGGCCCCCAAATTTTTGGGGTTTCCATGTCGTATTGTAGAGCCCAAAATTTGGGGTTTCCATGTTGCGATGAAAAAGGAATCTAAGCATGGAAAACATACGGTTTCCATGTTGTGCCCCGACGCCAAAAATTTGGGGTTTCCACCCAGTGCCTATTATTTGGGGTTTCCATGTCGCAAAAAAATTTGGGGTTTCCATGTCGCACCAAAAATTTGGGGTTTCCACCTAGTGCCTAAAATATGGGGCTTCCACCCAGCACAAAAAAATTGGGGTTTCCATGTCACACCCAAAATTTGGGTTTCCACTTGGTGCCTAAAATTTAGGGCTTCTGCCTGGCACAAAAAATTTGGGGTTTCCATGTCGCACCCAAATTTTTGGGTTTCCAGGTCATGCCTCGGTGCCCAAACCTGGGGAAACTTAGGGCTTCCATGTCACGCCACGATTGAAACTGGTGATGCCTAAGCCTGGGGAAACTTCGGGTTTCCATGTCGTGCCCTAGTGCCCAAGCCTGGGAAACTTGGGGTTTCCATGTCGCGCCATGACTGAAACTAGAAGCGCCCAAGCTTGGGGAAACTCGGGGTTTCCATGTCGCACCCTGGCACCTAAGCCTAGGAAACCTGGGGTTTCCATGTCATGCCATGGACGAAACTGGTGGCGCCCAAGTCTAGGGAAACTTGGGGTTTCTGTGTCCCGCCCTTGATGGAACCGCAGGTGTGCACAATTTACAGCATGATGGAAACACACAGTTTTCAACAATGCCCAAACGCGATGAACTTGGGGTTTCCATGATGATGCAAACCATCTCGCAAGTCTGGGGAACTTGGGGTGTTTCGAAACCGCTACCCAAGTCTAGGCAAATCGTGGTTTCCATGTCACGGCACAGCTGGAACCACCGACAAGAACCATCCAAGTCTAGGAAACCTAGGGTTTCCATGTCGTGGCACACCCTGAATCGCCTGAGAGTCTGTGGAACTTTGGATTTCCATGTTGTGGGGTGAGAAAAAGCCACTAAAGTCTGGGGAACGTGGGGTTTCCATTTCGCAGCACATGAAGGGACACGACGGTTCATTGGAATGGGGTGTGTCGAGATTATGTGGTAGGTCAGCCAGGCATGCATCTTCATGGAGCCAACCCTTGTTATTCCTGATAGACATGACACTTGGGTGAAAGGATGCGTAGAAGTAAGGGGGATGGCATTCAACGAAGGGACATCAAATTCAAACTTCCACATCGCAAAACAAGTGCGAAGGATGGAGTTGGGCAAAAATAGAAGGAAGAGAAGGACGCGGACAAGAGGGTTGCACCAGCGGGCGATTACAGTGGGCGGGACGGACTTGGTAGTGTAGATAGGAAAAGAGGGATGGGTTACCAATCAGGCAGGCAGGCCACACTGTGTGCGGGTTGTGCGCCCTCACTCTGGACCACACCAATGGGTAGAGTTTGGGCACCATGGAACGGAAAGTTGGGTGGACATGTTCACAGTTCAGGTGTGGAGTTGTGTTGTGTAGGCCGCGGGCAATGCAGCACGACCACATGACATTATGGGTTGAAAGAATAATTGAAGAAGATAAACTGATGGTAAGTTATTTTCACTGCATTGTTAAGAACACTTATTAGAAAATTGACTAAGTGTTGAAGTAGGCGCAAATCATGTACTAAAGTATTGGTAAAAGGAAAAAGTATGGCAGTGCCACACCCACTTATGTGTGGTTGAAATACTACCAGTAGTATATGAACATGACATGGGGTCTCCCAGTCCCTCCTCAACAAATGTTGCCAAATTGCAGGGAACCCAGGGATTCCATGTCTCGCCTTATCGAAAGCCTCCCAAGTGCGGGAAATTTGGGGTTTCCATGTCTCGTCGTGATGGAAATCATGCCAGGTGCAATAAAATTGGTGTACATCGAGTCTCCAACCTCACACCAAGAAGAAGGCTCGGTTGGTCAAGAGAATGAAGGTTTCTTCATTGGTAAAGGATCTTGCTAATTATCAAAGGTTGATGTCTCTTCTAGAGCTAGTCCATCGAGGACTATCAAAAGTTGAAAGAAGGACATAGTGTCGGGGAATGAAGTGTCGAAGAAAGAAAGTGCAGAGAGGAGGAAGGAATTGACTTGTGCTTGGAGGTTATTATTGTCAAGGGTCTAGGGCTTCACATTGACCAATAAGAAGCTTCAATAAGAGAAATTTACGAAAGGGTTTTCCTCTCTGAGAGAGAGAGAAGATTTTCCATGGCAGAGAGCCAACATCTTGTGTTCTTCTTCTTATGTTTTTGGCACCATTTTTATGAAGTAAATACACATGCATTAATAAGAAGAGAAGAAGATTAAGATAACAACATAAATTGTAAAAGAGCTTCACAAATTGTTATCAACTCTAGAAGAATCCCACTATACCCCATTGCCCCAAATTCTTCAACGCGATATCGGAGCCAAGGCGACACATCAAGGAAAGGGAATCTCAAGAACATCCGTGAGGTTGAAGCATCAAGCCAAGAAGTTTAAATCACATCAAGGACAAGAAGGTATACCATCTATCATTCATCATGGAAGACTACAAAGCAAGAAGAAACACCTTGTATAAAGGCACATACAAGAAGAACAAATCAAAGAGGGACCTACATCAAGCTACACCATCTTGAAAAATGAAAGGAACTATGGGTCAAGTCATCAAGAAAGTCCATTTGAAGAAAGCAACTTGAAGAACATCAAGATCTAAGGAAGGCAAGCCATCAAGTATTCAAGAAGAAACAGAGTTCACTACATCTAAAACTCTATCAAGTAAGTATATGTCCCCTTCTAAGTATACCTCAATGACTTTTTGCAAGGAAATTAACAAATTGGTTGGGACCTCTACATGTCCAAAGTCCAATGATTTGGATGCCAAGAATATGGACACTACAAAAGGGATTGTCCTAAACTTAAGAAGGACAACAACAACAAGAGAAAAAGGGAAGAAGCTCATGTAACTCAAGAAGTGAAAGAAGACGAAAAGAAGCAAAAGAAGGAAGATCCTCCTATGACTAAGTCAACCTCTTCGCTTAAAGTCTTTTTTCAAAGTTTTGAGTAGTATAGGAACATATAGAAATAGAACAGATTGCGTGGTTAAAGATATCTTCTAGAATATAGGAGCATGGTGTAGATATAGCTCAAGATATTCACATAGAAGAAGCATACCTATTATAGGGTCTCATCCACAATGAAAAAATTATTGATCATGATCAAAATTCTTAGAAGTCCTCCATCATCAAAGGAAGAAACATTTACAAGGTAAGGATCTTCAAGATCCTCTGATAGAATCTTCAAAATAAGGTTCGTACATAAGGGGGTATATGTCTCATTGGGAGTCCCATTTATGGGATTCAAGGAAGGATGATATACAAGTGAGAGCAGATGAAGCAAGAGAGGCTACACCAATCTAGGAGAACTATCAAATAAAGCCGAGATGATAAAAACATAATCAAGATGAGGTATGTATGCATCAAAGTTTAAGTCATGTCATCATATATTGGGTCATGGGAAAATTTCTAGAATCATGATCAAGAATAAAAGGACCTCTTTCACCAATGATATGCTTGGAGGCATGTACTACAATGGAGTAAAAGTCAACATGAATAAGTGCTCTTATAAGCAGTATAAGGTGGTTGACTAATCAATCCAAGAAGAAGCAAATGAAGAAAGAGATCAAGCATGTGAAGAACATCATGGTCACAAAGAATAACTCTTTGACAAGATTCCTCAACATCTCTTGTAAGAAGGCATGGAAACTATGACAAAGGAAGAAAAATATCAAAGGACCCTTGACACCTACGAAGGCCTTGGAGATAGTAAGGTGCCGATAAACAATTCAACTCTACAAATATGTTATGATGAAGAGGCCATCCAAAAAAAGCACCATTTGATGTTGAAGCAATATCACGATGAAGTAATGAAGGGCCACTAAATCAAAGTATGGGAACAAGCAAATACAACTAAGCATCCATGTGATAAGTATTATGAAGGATAGGCAATATGACAAAGGAGTAGCTAGATGACAAAAAGAACCTGATATATATCAAGAAGGCCACTTTCCACGAAGGGAGAAATGACATGACAAACCAGGAGGGAAAGTGATCAATGGCCGATACCCTACCAAGAATAAGTTCAAACAAAGACTTCATGACATTGAAGGAAAGAAGGAGATCAAGCAGTTGAAGGACCCACGAAGAAGACATTGTTGATGAATGGACAAGTCCCTAGCTAAGAGGGAGTTCTAATAGGTTCCCAACTACAAAGGAGCTTGGGCAAGTTCCTTGTCAGAGGAAACTTGGGCATGTCTTCCTCAATCAAGGGGAAGAGGTAGACACAACATTCTTGTCTTCACTTGGAAAGAAATAATGGGAGGATTGGGTAATCATCTGGCATTTGATGCTCTTTGAGGATGTGTAGGGCATCCAAGACAAGAGAAGGAAAGAGGAGATATATTCTTTGAGGGTGGGGAACCCAAGAGAGGAATTGTCCTAGAAGGTCATACTCAGGGAACACCTAGGAGGGTATGTACCTTGAGAGAAAATGACTAAGGTGTTTATAAGCCATTGGCCTTGCCAAAATTGTTCTCTGATCTTATGAGAGATAAAGTTGTTAGTCAAGGCCTTGTTATGAACAATGTTGGCTAATATGATGCTATAACAGATGGGTTTCCAATTTGGTTTCTTTTATGTGTATTATTCAAGATTGAATAATAGCCAAACACCTTGTAATGATTTATGAATACCAACCTAGTTAAGAGGGGATGTTGAAGAAAGTGTAGTTGGGTTCAGTCTTCATGAATGTACTTTTGATATTTGTATTTATTCAAGAAAATAAATAAATTAAATAAATATATATATAATATATATAATATATATAATATAAATATATATATATATATATATATATATTATATTTATCATTGAGTTTCTTGCTCATTGAAATAGGCCTAGCACATGTGTTAAAGTGTTATAGGTGAGTCGAAGAGTCAAAAGAAAATGTTGAAGACCTTAAGGGCATGTTACACTAGGTATATTTATGTACTAGAGTCATAGATATTCCTACCCTCGTAACTTCGTTCGGGTCGTGCACGGATTCAAACCCCAAATTTTCTTCAGGCGAGCTAGGTCATGTTGTGTCATGTTGTGTGTGGGTGCCCAGGAAAATGTGGCCATGCCAAAAATGCTAAGTCGTGACTGCCCATGTGTCTTCTACATGTTTGTGTGGCCTGTTTTCCTGACACTCCCTCGTGCCTTTGTTCAGGTCGTGCACCCATGGAAACCCAAAATTTCATTCAGGCGTGTCGGGTCATCTCACCCAGGGCGGGTTGGGTCATGTCGTGCTGTGTGTTGGTGCCCAGGCACACGTGGCCATGCCAAAAATTCTAAGCCGTAACCGCCCATGTGTCTTCTGCACGTTCGTGTGGCCTGTTTTCCCGTTTCTCCCTCGTGCCTTCGTTTGGGTCATGCACCCATGGAAACCCTAAATTTAATTCGGGTCGTGCACACATTGAAACCCCAAATCTCGTTCAGGTGGGTTGGGTCGTGTCATGTGTGGGTGCCCATGCAAACGCGTTCGGGAAAGTTAGGTCATGTCATGCCGTGCCATGTGTGGGTGCTCGGGAACATGTGGCTGTGCAAATAATGCTAAGACATGACTACTTGTGTGTCCATGGAAACCCCCAATTTTGTTTGGGTGGGTCGAGTCGTGCCGTGCATGGGTGCTCGGGCACACGTGGCAGTGCCAAAAATGCTAAGTCATGACCCCCCATGTGCCTTCTACACATTCATGCAACTCGTTTGCTTGATGCTCCCTTGTGCCTTCGTTCGGGTTGTGCACCCATGGAAACCCCAAATTTCATTCGGTTTGTGCACCCATGGAAACCCCAACTGGTCGGGGTGGGTTGTAAAATCATTTGAGTTGTCAAATTTTTTGGGCGAGTCATTTGAGGGAACCTATGTAAACTCATTTGGGCGGGTTGTTTGAGGGCGACTGTGTAAACTCGTTATGGTGGGTCGTTTGAGGGCACCCGTGTAAACTCGTTCAAGTGGGCCATTTGAGGGTGGCCATGTAAACTTGTTCGGGTGGGTCGTTCAATATGTAAACTCATTCAGGCGGGTCATTTGCCATGTAAAATCATTCGGGAGGGTCATTTGAGGGCGCCTACGTAAACTCATTCAATCATGTCATTCAGTGTGAGGGCACGCCAAGGGACATGAGCCCATTTAAAAAATGCTAAGTTGTGACCTGGGGTGGTCTTTGTGCACGTTCATGTAGCTCGTTTTCCTAGCTCTCCCTTATGCCTTGTTTCGGTAGTGTGGGTGCCCATGTAAACTCATTCGGGTGGGTCGTTTGAGGGTGTCCATGTAAACTCATTCAGGCGGGTCGTTTGAGGACATCTGTGTAAACTTGTTCGGGCAGGTCATTCAAGGGCGTCCGTGTAAAATTGTTCGAGTGGGTCGTTCGAGGGCATCTATGTAAACTCGTTCAGGCGGGTCATTTGAGGGAATCCGTGTAAATTAGTTTGGGTGGGTCATTTGGGCGGGACATTTGAGGACATTCATGTAAACTTGTTTAGGCGGGTCGTTCGAGGGCGCTTGTGTACACTCGTTCAGGTGGATCATTCGAGGGCGTTCATGTAAACTCGTTTAGTTGGGTCATTCAGTGTGAGGGCATGCCAGGGCACACGAGCCTGTATAAAAAATGCTAAGTTGTGACCCATGGTGGGCTTTGTGCATGCTCGTACATCTCGTTTTCCCGGCTCTCCCTTGTGCCTTTGTTTCGGTCATGTCAACGCACATGTAAACTTGTTCGGGCGGGTTGTTTGAGGGTGTCTAGGTAAACTCATTTGGGTGGGTTGTTTGAGAGCATCCGTGTAAACTTGTTCAGGTGGATCATTTAGGTGGGTCATTTGAGGGCGTTCGTGTAAACTCATTCTAGCGGGTCATTTGAGGGCATCCGTGTAAACTTGTTCAGGTGGGTCATTCAGGTGGGTTAGGCGAGGGCATCCATGTAAACGCGTTTGGGAGGGTTAGGTGGGTTGGGCGAGGGCATTCGCATAAACTTGTTTAGGCAGGTCGGGCGAGGCCATCCATGTAAGCTTGTTCGGGCGGGTCAGGTGGGTCGAGCAAGGTCATGCGTGTAAACTCATTCAGGCAAGTCGGGCGAGGGCATCCATGTAAACCCATTCGAGCAGGTCATTTGAGGGCGTCCGTGTAAACTCGTTCGGGCAGGTTATTTGAGGGCGCTCGTGTAAACTCATTCGGGCAAGGGCGTCCATGTAAACTCGTTTAGGTGGGTCAGGCGGGTCGGGCAAGGGCATTCATGTAAACTCATTTAGGCAGGTTTGGCGAGGGCATCCATGTAAACTCGTTTAGGTGGGTCGGGTGAGGGTGTTCCTATAAACTCATTTGGGTGGGTCATTTAGTGTGAGGGCGTGCCCGGGCACATGAGCCCGTATCAAAAATGCTAAGTTGTGACCCAAGGTGGGCTTTGTGCACATTCGTGCAACTCGTTTTCCCGGCTCTCCAATGTCCCTTTGTTTTGGTCGTGTGGGCACCCATGTAAACTCATTTAGGCAGATCATTTGAGGGGGTCCGTGTCAAATCATTCAGGTGGGTCGTTTGAGGGCATCCATGTAAACTCATTCGGGTGGGTCGTTCGAGCAAGGGAACCTGTGTAAACTCGTTTAGGTGGGTCAGGAAAGGGCATCTGTGTAAACTCGCTCGGGCGGGTCGGGTGAGGGCGTCCGTGTAAATTCCTTTGGGCAGTTTAGGTGATGACATCTATGTAAACTCGTTCCAGCGAGTTGAGCAAGGGCGTCTGTGTAAACTCCTTTACGTGGGTCAAGCGAGGGTGCACCCAAGCACATGAGCCCATATCAAAAATGATAATTTGTGACCCGAGCTCAGCTTTGTGCACATTCGTGAAACTTGTTTTCCCGGCTCTCCCTTGTCCCTTTGTTTCGGTCGTGTGGGAACCCATGTAAACTCGTTTGGGCTGGTCGTTTGAGGGCATCCATGTAAACTCGTTCGAGCAGGTTGGGGGAGGGCATCTGTGTAAACTCATTCGGGCGAGTCGAGGGAGGGCATCCATGTAAACGCATTCGGGAGGGTCAAGCGAGGGTGCGCTCGGGCACACGAGCCCATATTAAAAATGCTAAGTTGTGACCCAGGGTGGACTTTGTGCACGTTCATGTAGCTCGTTTGCCCGACTCTCCCTTGTCACTTCATTTCTATCATGCCTCTACACTGGCGGTAATCTTCCAACCGCACTATAGTGAGGTGCGGCACCACTGACCACTTTCTTTTCACCAATACTTATGACCGTGGACTATGCCTAACATTCGTACTTAGTTTATTTTTCATTACCAAGTATTAGTTTATTGTTTATACATGATGAAAACCATAAAAAATCACCAAAACAACATTAACACATGTAAATGCACAACGGTGTAAAGGAAAGGGAAACTCCCTGCGATATGAGTCTGCCCATATATCAATATATATAATCTTCAATTTTTACAACATAAGCTAAATCTTGGAGGAAACCTCAAATTTATACTTAGCCAAATTTCCAACTTCGGCAAACTCGGTTTCCCAACTTGTCGGCCTATTTGAGAAGTTGCCGCATGTTCTTCCCAACTCTTCGTTCACCCCTGAATGCGTTTGTTAAGCTTGTCGTGCCGTTTTCCCAACATGGGGGCCCACCCATGTCACCGTGCACGCCTACTCAGTACGTCTGCACATCGATTGCCTTCATTCACAACCTGTCGCACTTCCTCACCCGGCTCACCCTTCGTTCATTCAGCAAACGCCCTCAATGTGCTACCCTACCTAACATTATCGATCAACCCAACCATGCCTTCGTTCGGTGGGTGCACACGCACCCGTGTCACCTCTCACCAAAACTCCCATTCACGATTTCGACCTCCCTTCATTCGATGGGCCACATGTAGTACCACCTACAAAACTCCTGTTCCACCAAGCCAACACTTCAATTTTCGTTTTAATGTTCCACTGTTTCATCATGCACGACGTGCCCTACCCAGGTCGCTCGCCCGTCCGCAGATTCAACCATGTCAACTAACACGTCATGCATGATGCGCCTATCCAGTTGCCCATCCACACAACTACCCAACACTACACGCCCGCCTGTTGACGCCCTCCGTAGGTCACTCGCTTATCTCCGTGCACACTGCCCATTCAACCTTTGTTTCCTCAAACTTGCCCATCGTGCAGGTTCATGACCTACGGTTGGCTGCAGTCACCTTTGCACCTTCACTTCACTGCGACTCGTCGTAGTAACCTTCGCACTTCTACCTTATGCTTCAATTCTTGTTCATTGAATGATCCTTCATTTGAAGTCCCACCGCCTATGTATATGGTTGGTGGGAGAGTCGAGCCACCCGACTAACTCATATCATTTTCCTGGTGGACCTTTCAAACTTGCAACTCATCACATGGAATGTGAGTCGGCTCACCCCAAATCGTGGGTGGCTGCCCCTCTGCACACGCCATCGCAAAATTTGTTAAGTCAGCCCGTGGGTCGAGCTCCATCTCGCTTGCTATAAGTCTACATCCAAACCTCACCCGGAGACTTTGTCCATTGTATGTCTCACCTGTTTGCTGCAGCTCATCTATTTTTCTTGTTCGGTGTGTCGCCTACCTGTCGAATGGACCATGGGACCTTACATCCTCCCCCACCTGAAATCATTTTCATCCTCGACAATATCTCATCTTGGCAACCAACTGTTACCAAGATATCCATACCAAGGTATACACCCCATCGGTATGTCATACATTGGAAAATCATCTTAATCCATGATCATCAACCCCATCTGTCGCAATCTCCACATGCTGCTCCCATTGTGGAAGGCTGGCCCTTCCATTTCAAGCTACATGCCCACTACAACATATCATGTCTACCTCATCATGCATCATCATCATGTGAGTTGCTGCCATGATACTCCAACAAATGCTGACACATCTCTATACACTGCTCGAGCCCCATAATATGAGCTAGATGGGTAGCTAATCCAACCCTCGCACTCAAACCATGAGAATGCACAACCTCATGCCATCATCAGTCATTTCTCAGAACATCCTGTCACATCCCCAACTCGATCAAGAATCCATCTCCATATAAGTAATCCATGCCCAGGTCCATGAAGTAGTCTCCATCTCATCTGCAACGTGTTTTCCATGTGCTGCCCATGATCATAGATCAATCATCTCCCATGTGTCAAAGTGGTTAAGTCTCGGCTCAACCCATGCCCAATTGTTGCCACCAAGGCATCATCATCATTGTAACTCCATCACTTCAAAGTGTCTCATATCGATCCTCCACATCAAGTCACTCTTTCAAGCATGCCCATACATGTACTTGAAAGTATGCACCCCATCCTGCATCAAAGTCTCTAACCTGAGCTCCTCAATGCATCAGATCCTCCAAGTCCACCATATATGATTTCCTCAAAAGTTAAAACCTCATGTCATCATGAGCTCCATTAGTAATCTCCAACCAACACCTTAGCAAGCATACAAGTCTTGTCCCAAAGGTCTCTACAAGATGCCTCAGCTCTCCATGTAGTAGGAATGCTCCATAGTCTACTCACAACCCCACCCTAGTCCATGGCCTTGTTGTACATAAGTGCACAACCTCTCCATCAGCTCATAAGTAAAACTTCTCTATGTCACACTAGCAAATCCACGTGTACAACATCCCTGCCTTGGCACTTTTCATTGTATGCCCATAAGTGACACCTCTACAAGTGCTCCTGCATAATGTCCCTGCAAAATATTACCAAGCTCCATGTCTCCAACTTGATGTTCGTTACTCAAGTTGCCTATGTTGTCCAATCAAGTAGACCCATCACAACAATCGGTCATCCCCATCCAAGCCTACAAATCTGGTCTAGTGAACTCGGTCACCCAACCATATCATCATCACAAGTCCCTTCCATCATGGCTCCCCCACTAAAGGTCCCACCAATACTTCCTCTCTTGGTCTCGGCCATGAGAAGTCCACCCAAGTATCATCATACCCAAGTGTGTGCCCTTCTCCAATCTGTCCATGAGTCATGCTAGGCACTTAGCCAATTCCTCCATGTGGCTAAAGCATGACCCATTCCCCGCAATGATCATCATGTTCCTCCCTTGTCACGGGCCTTTGTGCCTTCTATCATAATGTCACAAACAACCCTAACAAGTCCTAATATAGTTAATGATCCTTGCTTCTCCATACAAGGTCTCATCATAGACATCCATGGTAAGATGCTCCCTTGCATCAACAAACTTATTTTCCCCTTCCCTGCATACGGTTCATCTACCAAATGCTCAAGTGAAACACAAGTATCAATAGTACTTACTTTATCATGAGGCTTCTCTATGTGAGTATCCTCATCCATCCATGTCTGCAAACTGCATGATCCTAGTCTAGCTTGATCAATCTCAAGTTCATCCTCTATCATTGTCATATCTGCAACATCCTTGTATTGGCCCTTGATTTCTTCAATCTCTTCTTTGATCTTCAAACAACCTTCCCAAATCATCATGTTCTCGACCTTCATCGAAGTCCATTTAGAACTCCATCTACTCATCTATTCCAATACCTTGTATCGGAAAGCTTCACCTACATTATGGCTAGATTCACCTACCATAGGTCCTTCTACCATCTCGGCCATCTAAATTCTTGCAACTTGAATCACCCTTTAGATTTCTTCACCATTCACCAGGTTCTTCCTGCAAAACTGAACCAACTCTTGATTCCACCTATCAGTGAGATCAACTTCCTTCACTTGCATTCCACCTGAATCAGCTCTAATACCATCTGTCACACCCCTACATTGGCAGTAATCTTCCAACTGCACTATAGTGAGGTGCGGCACCACCGACCACTTTCTTTTCACCAATATGTATGATCATGGACTATGCCTAACATTCATACTTAGTTTATTTTTCATTACAAAGTATTAGTTTATTCTTTATAAATGATGAAAACCATAAACATTCACCAAAACAACATTAACACATGTAAATGCACAATGATATATGTTGTATAGGTAAATCCCCTCTACGGATAGAGGCGATCCCTACTAGCCCAACAGGGGTCTAGCAACAATCGAACAATGCTACACCGCAGGTTCCTAGTTGTAATTAACAAGTGGGTGAGAGTAACCTACTTAGATTCCAACGCTTGTTTGTCGAAGAGATACTCCTCTCGCTCCTTCGCTCCGGCCGATCACAATTCCCCGCTATCCTCGTGGATGAACACCTGCACAAGCAAAAGAGAGAAAACACAAGCGTAAAATCTACTAACAACAACTATGTATCAGTCAGGAAGGATACAATTTACATTAATCAATCATTGAACAAATGTAAATGGAACCATAAGAGTAGTCATCTATCTTTATTAACAGAAAATAGAGTAAGGTACAACCGGTGTCCTGACGC
>APFE030538934.1:29162-124910 GCA_000404065.3 Pinus taeda | reverse complement strand
GACCTCAACAATGCTAACAACCAGTTCTGGAGGGATCTGGAAGGCTGGTTGTTGGAACAAATTCGCCCAAACAGGATCAGCGCGGAAAACCCATGAACTGCCGCGCTGACATCGCCAACCGCTGTAGAAGAAGTCCGGTCAGCGCGAAAAGGATAAACGGAGGGTGTGCTATTCGAAAAATGGGACCAGCGCGGAAAAGACGTGTGCTTCCGCGCTGGCAGCGCAGCAGATATATTGACCTCTGCCCGTCAGCGCGTTTATTTGATTAACAGTCGCGATGATTCATTTGACTTAGGTAAAGAGGGTTTTTTAGCCATTTTGAGGAGCATGAGTATGGGTGAATGTAGTTTATAGCACAGTAGGGAGACTGACATGATGGCAGTGACATTTTACTGTGTAACAATATAAATGGAGAGGAAACTCCCTGCAATATGAGTCTACCTGTATATCAATATATATAATCTTCAATTTTTACAACATAAGCTAAGTCTTGGAGGAAACCCAAAATTTACACATAGCCAAATTTCCAACTTTGGCAAACTCTGTTGCCTAGCTTGTCGGCCTGCCTGAGTAGTCACCGCACGTTCTACCCAACTCTTTTTTCACCCCTAAACGCGTTCGTTCAACTCGTTGCGCCATTTACCCAAATTTGGCACCCACCTGTTTCACAGTGCACACCTACCTTGCACGTCCGCACATTAGTCGCCTTCGTTCACAACCTGTCACACTTCCTCACCCATCTCGCCCTTCATTCATTTAGCAAACGCCCTCACCATGCTACCCTACCCAACATTATCGTTTAGCCCAATTTTGCCTTCGTTCAGCGCATGCACACACACCCGTGTCACCTCTTACCCAAACTCCTGTTCATGACTTCAACCTCCCTTCCTTTGGTGGGCCGCACGTAGTACTGCCTAGAAAAACTCTTGTTCCACCAAGATAAAACTTCAAATTTTGTTTCAATTTTCCACCGTTTCACCGTGCATGGAGCGCCCTACCTAGGTTTCTCATCCGCATGTTCAACCGTGTCAACCAACTCGCCATGCACGACATTCCTACCTAGTCGCCTGTTTGCACAACGGCCCAACGCTGCACACCCACCTGTCGACACCCTTCGCGGGTCGCTCGCCTGCCTCCATGCATGTTGCTCATTCAACCTTCGTTTCCTCTTACTTGCCCATTGTGCAGGCTCATGACCTGCGGTTGGCCACAATCACCTTCGCACCTGCACTTGGCTGCAACTCGCCTTAGGAACCTTCACACTTCTATATTATGCTTCAATGCTTGTTCATTGAATGATGCTTCATTTGAAGTCCCACTACCTATGTATATGGTTGGTGGGGAATTCAAGCCACCCAGCCGACTCATATAATTTGCTTGGTCGACCTTTCAAACTTGCAAATCATCACATGGGAGGTGAGTTGGCTCACCCCAACTCGTGGCTGGCCGCCCCTCCGCACACGCCATTGCAAACTTGGTTAAGTTGGCCCATGGGTTGAGCTCTAGCTTTCCCACTATAAGTCCGCATCAAAACCTTGCATGCACACTTTGTCCATTGTGTGTCTCACCCATTTTTCATAGCTCGTCTGTTTCACGTATTCAGTGGGTTTCCCACCCATCGCATGGACCACAGGAACTTATAGTTTCAGTCGTGTGGGCACCCATGTAACCTCGTTAGGGGGGTCCTTTGAGGACGTCCGTGTCAACTCATTTGGGCGGGTCATTTGAGGGCATCCGTGTAAACTCGTTCGGGCAGGTTAGGTGAGGGCGTTCGTGTAAACTCGTTTGTGCGGGTCGGGCGAGGGCATCCATGTAAACTTGTTTGGGTGGATTGGGCGAGGGTGTCTGTGTAAAATCATTCAGGCAGGTCGAGTGAGAGCGTTGGTGTAAACTCATTCAAGCGGGTCGATTGAGGGCATCTGTGTAAATTCATTCAGGCAAGTCAGACAAGGGCGCGCTTGGGCACATGAGCCCATATTAAAAATGCTAATTTGTGACTCAGGGTTTTCTTTGTGCACGTTCGTGTAGTTCGTTTTCCCAGCTCTCCCTTGTCCCTTCATTTCGATCGTGTGGGTGCCCATGTAAACTCGTTCGGGTAGGTTATTTGAGGGTGTCCATGTAAACTCGTTCAGCTAGGCCAAGCGAGGGCATCCGTGTAAACTCATTCGACCGGGTCGAGCGAGGGCACACCTAGGCACATGAGCTTGTATAAAAAATGCTAAGTTATGACCTGGGGTGGGCTTTGTGCACATTTGTGCAGATCATTTGCCTGGCACTCCCTTGTCCTTTTGTTTCGGTCATGTGGGCGCCCATGTAAACTCGTTCGGGCAGGTCGTTTGAGGGAATCCGTATCAACTCATTCGAGCGTGTTATGTGAGGGCGTCTATGTAAATTTTTTTGGGCGGCGCAGGTTAGCGCGTCCGTGTAAAGTCATTCAGGTGGGTTGAGTGAGGGTGTCTACGTAAAATCATTCAGGTGGGTCAGGTGAGGGCGTTTGTCTAAACTCGTTTGGGCGGGTTGTTTGAGGGCATCCATGTAAACTTGTTTGGGTGGGTCAGGTGAGGGCGTCTGTGTAAACTCGTTTAGGCGAGTCAGGGAAGGGTGTGCCCAGGCACACGAGGCCATATAAAAAATGATAAGTTGTGACCCGAGGTGGGATTTGTGCATGTTCACGTAGCTCGTTTTCCCAGATCTCCCTTGTCCCTTCATTTCGATCGTGTGGGCACCCATGTAAACTTGTTCGGGCGGGTCATTTGAGGTCGTCCGTGTCAACTTGTTCGGGCTGGTCGTTCAAGAGGGTCAAGTGAGGGCATCCATGTAAACTCGTTCAAGAGGGTCGGGCAAGGGTGTCTGTGTAAACTTGTTCGAGCAGGTCGGGCTAGGGCACCCGTGTAAAGTTGTTCGGTCGGGTCGGGCGAGGGCATCCATGTAAAGTCGTTTAGGCAGGTCGGGTGAGGGCATCCATGTAAACTCGTTCATGCAGGTCGGGCGAGGGCACGCTTGGGAACATGAGCTCGTATAAAAAATGCTAAGTTTTTACCCATGGTCGATTTTGTGTACGTTCATGTAGCTCATTTGTTGTGCTCTCCCTTATCCCTTTGTTTTAGTCGTGTGGGCGCCCATGTAAACGCGTTCGGGTAGGTCGTTTGAGGGCGCCCATGTCAACTCGTTCGGGCGGGTCATTTGAGGGTGTACATGTAAACTCGTTTGGGCAGGTTGGGCGAGGGAGTCTGTGTAAACTCGTTCAGGCAGGTTGGGTGAGGGAGCGCCCGGGCACACGAGCCCATATAAAAAATGCTAAGATGTGACCTGGGGTGGGCATTGTACACTTTTGTGCAACTCATTTTCCCGACTCTCCCTTGTCCCTTTGTTTTGGTCGTGTGGGCACCCATGTAAACTTGTTTGGGTGGGTCGTTTGACAGTGTCCTTATAAACTCGTTTAAGTGGGTTGTTTGAGGGCATCCGTGTAAACTCATTCACGCGGGTTAGGTGAGGGCATCCGTGTAAACTTGTTTGGGTGAGTCAAGCGAGGGCGTTCATGTAAACTCGTTAAGCTGGGTCATTCAGTGTGAGGGTGCACCCGGGCACACAAGAATGTATCAAAAATGCTAAGTTGTGACAGGGGGTGGGCTTTGTGCACGTTCTTATAGCTCATTTTCCAAGCTCTCCCTTGTCCCTTCGTTTTGTTCATGTGGGCACCCATGTAAACTCATTCGGGCGGGTTGTTCGAGGGCGTCTGTCTCAACTCATTCAAGAGGGTCATTTGAGGGCATTCGTGTAAACTCGTTCGAGCAAGTCATTCAGGTAGGTCATTTGAGGGTGTCCATATAAACTCGTTTGGGCGGGTTGTTTGAGGTTGTCCGTGTAAACTCATTTGGGCAGGTAGGGTGAGGGCGTCCATGTAAACTCGTTCGGGTGGGTTGGGCGAGGGCATCTATGTAAACTCATTCAGTAGGGTTTCTCAGTGTGAGGGTGCGCCTGGGCACATGAGCCTGTATCAAAAATGATAATTTGTGACCTAGGGTGGGCTTTATGCACGTTTTTGCAGCTTGTTTGCCCGACTCTCCCTTGTCCCTTCATTTCGGTCATGTGGGCACCCATGTAAACTCATTTGGGTGGGTCGTTTGAAGGCGTCCATGTCAACTTGTTCAAGCATGTCATTCAGGTGGGTCAGGTGAGGGAGTCTGTGTAAACTCATTCGTGCGGTTTGGGCGAGGACGTCCGTGTAAACTCATTCGGTTGATTTAGGCGAGGACACCCATGTAAAGTCGTTCGAGTGGGTCGGGCGAGGGCATTTGTCTAAACTTGTTTGGGTGGGTCGGGTGAGGGCGTGCTCGGGCACACAAGCCTGTGTCAAAAATGCTAATTTTTTACCCGATGTGTGCTTTGTGCATGTTCATGTAGTGCATTTCCTAGACTCTCCTTTGTTCATTCTTTTCAGTTGTGTGGGCGCCCATGTAAACTCATTTGGGCAAGTCATTTGAGGGTGTCCGTGTCAACTCGTTCGAGCAAGTCATTTGAGGGCATCCATAAACTCATTCAGGCAGGTCAGGCGAGGGCGTCTATGTAAACTTGTTTAGGCATGTCAGGCAAGGGTGTGCTCGGGCACACAAGCCCATATTGAAAATGATAAGTTGCGATCTGGGGTGGGCTTTGTGCACATTCATGTAGCTCATTTTCCCGGATCTCCCTTGTCCCTTCTTTTTTGTCATGTGGGCATCCATATCAACTCGTTCGGGCGGGTTGTTTGAGGGCGTCTGTTACATAACAATTTGTCACTGTCCCTGTTACCCCTTCTCCCACACCTTGGAGGACTCAATCCGGGACCTGTGAGAAGTGACATGACCTGGAAACACTTGCATTGTATTCCCCTGAGTATGAACTTCATTTTCCTTGAAGACATCTTCTACAAAAAACCCATAAAAAGAGCCCTTTTTCCATTGGCGCGGTTTCACTGTGCAGCACTCACACCAATCGGGGAAATCCTCCAAAGAGGGCGCGCCAGCTGGCGTTCTGTCTCAGAGTCACACTTGCGCTAGCCAAAATGGGTAGTGTTTTTAACTAACCAACAGCCGAAGATTCATCCTAACCCACTCCTGAACTAAATCTATCTTGAGTTGGTTTGGTTTGGCTTCGAATCTCCATAGAAGGGAAGTGGTTTGCCACCTCTCATGGAAGCTTCTTAGTGATAAAGCCAATTCCATGAATATTGTGGATGATCCTAACTCCTTCTCCTCTATCTATAAAAGCTTGTCCTTTTGCCTTTGACAAGCTAGTTCCATAATTCCAAAGATTGAGAATTGTCAAGTTCATGCTACAAGAAGCCTTCTTCATCCCCACAAGGCTAAATCTAAAGTAAGGAGATTCTTGTCTAAATAACCAAGGAGAGAGAGGCTTGTTCCCATTCCCAACAAGATTTACAAGACATGTTCTACTGATCTCCTAGCCAAAGGAGGATTTGACGTTAGAAATATGGTTGTATTCTTCTTTGTTTATCAATAATAGATGACTATCATTATGGTTCCACTCTTATTGTCTTTTGTAATGATGATGAGTTATATCCTTTCTGACTGATATGTAGTTGCATCTATTGGATTTTATGCTTTTGTTTGTGTCGTTCTTTGCATGTGCAGGTGTCCATTCACGGGGATCGTGGGGATCGTAACCAGCTGGAGCAAAGGAACGGGAGCGTCGACTCTTCTACAAGTACTAGCGTTGGAATCCAAGTAAGCCCTCATCATTGGTCTTTAATTTGCAATTAGGAACCTGCGTGATAGCATTGTTTGATTGTTGCTAGACCCATTCTGGGCTAGTAGGGATCGCCTCTGCCCACAAAGGGGATTTAGCTCCACAAAAATTTGGTGACTCCGCTGGGAAATGCTTGCCCATCTCAAGTGGTTTGCTTGTTGTCTCCCTTCACAACCCCTTTAGACACCCATCCAAGTATATCAAGTGTCCTCTGAAGGGAATCTAGGAAACATCACACAAACTCAACCAATCGACATCTCTATTAAACCAGGGATTGTCGAGCATATCTATATTGGAGTGACTTGTACTCCTAAAGAAATTCAACTTTATATTGGTGTTTTTCGTGAGTTTCGTGACATTTTTTCTTGGTCTTACGAAGAAATGCCCAGCATCGACCCAAGCATTGTGGTGCATGAGATACCCACATATCCGGGAGCTAAGCTTGTCCAACAACGTTTACGCCTTGTGCACCCACGAAAGGTTGTGGCCATTAAAGCAGAAGTCGAAAATATTCTCAAGGTTGGCTTCATCTACCCCATCCCACTCACAGATTGGGTTTCCAATATTGTCCCTGTGGATAAAAAGCAGGGTACCATCAGAGTTTATGTTGATTACCGTGATATTAATCGAGCCTGTCCCAAGGATAACTACCCCACACCCTTCATTGACCAGCTCATTGATGAGTGTGCCGGAAGTGAGATATACTCATTTATGGACAGTTTCTCTAGTTATAACCAGATTAATATCACGCCAACTGATCAACACAAAACCGCCTTTATCTGTCCGTGGGGCACTTTCGCTTACAAGAAGCTCCCTTTTGGTCTGAAGAATGCCGGTGCTACCGTCCAACGCGTGATGTATTATGCATTCCATGATATTTGAAACATCATGCAGCCTTGCCTGGATGATCTACCAGCTCATTCAGCTAAGCGTCAAGACCATCCCGCTCATCTCCGCGAAATCTTTCTCCGCTGTCGACACTACCGTATTCGGCTCAACCCGCATAAGTGTGTCTTCTGCATAGAGTCTGGCAGACTTCTTGGGTTCATCGTCTCCTGAGAGGGTATCCATCGGGATCCCCTTAAAGTCAAGGCCATTTTGAATCTTCCTCCCCCTGCTTCCTTGTAGAAATTGTAGAGTTTTCAGGGTAAAGCGAATTTTTTACGACGTTTCATCCCGAACTATGCCAAGGTGGCCAAAGGTTTTACACGGTTACTAAAGCGAGACACCCCATTTCGATGGGATGCCACCGCTCAAGAGTCCTTCAAACATCTCAAAGCTCTCCTTGTTTCCGCTCCTTTGTTGTGTCCTTCAAACTACCATCGTGACTACACTTTGTATCTGGCCGCTGCTGATACCACCATTGGCATGGTTCTTGTTCAAGATGACAATGATGGCACTGAACACGTCATTTATTATCTCAACCACAATTTATTAGATATGAAATCTCGATATTCTTATGTCGAGAAGTTGGCATTGGCCGCCATTTGTGATGTCCAATGCTTCCACCATTATATCTTGTTGCGCACTACGACAATGATCTCTGATTGCAACCCAATGATGTACATCTTGTCACGTCAGCTACTGGGGGCCAAGTACTCGAAGTGGATTGTCATTCTCCAAGAGTTCGACTTGGAATTCACTACTGCCAATTCAAAGAAATCGCTTGTCTTCATTGAATTATTGTGCTCTTTTCCATCTCTTACCGCACCCTCTCGGTTAGAGGATCACATTCTGGACGAAACTCTCTTCCTAATCAGCACCCTCGATCCCTGGTACGGGGATATCATTGTCTATTTACAAACGTCCTCTTTTCGTCCCGAGACATCTAAGGATGCTCGATGACGGATCCACCATAAAGCCCAACCATACTGCATTGTTGGGGACACCTTGTACCACCTCGGCGTTGATTCTATTCTCTGTCGATGCTTAACACTTGAGGAAGTTGAGAGAGTTTTAAATGACTGCCATGCTGGCGCCTGTGGTGGTCACATGTTTGGATATGCCACTACACATAAGATCCTCCACGCTGGTTACTTTTGGCCCTCCATCTTTAAGGATTGTATTCTTGCTATCTTCTCTTGTCATGAGTGCCAAATCTACCAACGGAAGATGCGTGCACCTCCTGCTCCACTGCACCCCGTTGTTACCGTTGGCCCTTTTGCGAAATGGGGCATTGATTATATGACCTATAACCCTCGCTCGGTTGGGGGGCATGGGTATATCATTGTTGTCGTTGATTACTTCACAAAATGGGCCAAGGCAATGCCTACATTGTCCGAAGACGGTCACACCGCGGCGCAGTTTTTATTCAATCATGTTATCTCACGGTTCAGAGTCCCTCAAGCCATCATCACTAATCACGACAAGCATTTCCGTAATCATATGATGATTGAGCTTACAACCCAATTGGGTCTACAACATGATATTTCGACTCCAAACTATCCTCAGGCCAAGGGTCAAGTAGAAGTTGTTAACAAGGTTCTGGTTACGATGCTTCAACAAACCATTGGCATGCATAAGTCCGACTGGCACCTGATGTTGTTCTTTTCCTTGTGGGCCTACCGAACCTCTTTGAATGATGCCACCAATTTTACTCCTTTCTATTTGGTTTATGGACTGGAGGCTACCCTTCCTATCGAGTGTGAGATTCCTTCATTAAAATTAGTCGTCGAATTTCTCTCTGATACTACTCCGGTAGAGGAACGCCTTCTTTACCTGGAACGGCTAGACAAGACTCGTCAACTAGCCTCTTTAGCTATCAAAGCACAGAAGAAGCGAGTGAAAACTCACTTCGATCACACTGTTCATCCTCGTTCTTTTGTTGAGGGAGAGTTGGTCCTGCTCTACAATCAAGCCAATGATAAGCTGGGGGTAGGAAAATTTGAGCCCATGTGGCACAGGCCTTACATTGTAAAAAGAGTTTTGCAAAAAGGGGCCTACAAGCTTATTGACTACGAAGGGAATCCCCTGGATAAGCCCTGGAATGGGCTTTACTTGAAAAAATATTATGCATGATTCGAGGCACTCTATTTTTTGTACGTACGTGTGCTTTAGCAAGTGGGTTGTGTGTGCATGTTTTCATGTTTTTGTCTTGGTGTGTCAGTGTGATTGCTGCTTATTGTGTCCTTTTGCTTCTTGGACAGATGTTTGGTTTTCCATACATTCGTTTCGCTGATGGTGCCTCCCGCAATACATGCAACTTGTCCTCTGCGGCATGGGTGATCTACGATCCTCATGGTGAGCTCGTAGACCTTCAAGGGGTTTGTTTAGGTTGTACCATGAACAATGTTGCTGAGTATAGTGTTGTGATTGAATTACTAGCCGAGGCAATTAATATCGGTATTCGAACATTGGTTGTGAACTTGGATTCTCAGCTTGTCGTCCACCAGCTCAATGGTCTATATTCCGTTAGAGACCATCAGATTTTAAGATTATATCTACGTGTTAAGTTGTTAGAAAGGGATTTTGATTTCATTACGTATCAACATATTCCAAGATGATTTAATACGTTAACTGATGCATTAGCCAATTATGTATTGGATAGACATTTGCATAACATGTAATTTAAAATAGCATAAGAAGCATAAAACATAATAAACCATAAAGCATATGTGTATATATATATATATATGTCCAAATGTTTGCACAACGTGCATCATCAAAAAATAATTCATGTTTGTCTTAGTACATTTGAAGACAACATGTCTCTCAAAAAATATGCGTGAAAATAAAGCCTAGATGACTAATTCGTATGGTGCTTATGGTAGCACATCAATACTCGCACTAACCATCTCAAGAGTCAGTGGATGCGACTGGGCACCCCCACCATATGCCTCTGGTATGCTAATGGGACATCCGCTAGCTGAGCATAATACAAAATCCCTCGAGCGATACCCTCAAGGTTCTGGATGAGTTCTCCCCCCTCAGCACCCTCCTCCTGAGGATCTGCTGTAGGTTGGTTTCTCCTCGAGATAGGAGACATGTCAGCTGGGCGCTCAGGGCCAACATCTGCATATGCAGATAATTGTTATTAGAACAAGCATGTATTAACAAAAAAAACATAAAACACAAAATCAAAAAGAGGTCATACCTATCTCCTCATCCCAATCCTCTCCCTCTGGCAATGGGAGATCAGGGTCACTTGTGAAGTCTGTCCCTGCATATGGCCAATCCTCGACCACAATCAGTTGGTGGTGGAGCCACCCAAAAAACTGTGGTCTCCATGACATTTGTTGGCCTCCCCCCCCTTTAGGCATCAGTTCCGCCCAACGAGCCATTCTCGGCTCTCGAGGTACCCGATCAGGTACAAAGGCCCCTTGGCCCTGAAAGATTGGTAACCATTCCAAAATGAACGTCACCAAGATGGAACCATACCTAAACTGCTGCAGTTTGTTGCGCTTACCTTTTGTAAGCTGCCTCTTCATGTTGGTCGTCACCGCTGCCGCCCAATTGAAGATGGTCGGAGTTAGACACTCTGTAGCTAGTATAAGTTAGTTATTTGTTGCTTCATGTGGTACCTATGCCCCCGCAGCCCGTGTGATGGTGAACAACACTGCTTTGAGTGTTAGATCCTAGATAGTGGAGATATCCACTTTCGAACTGCCAAATCCAAATTTTACCCCTGGGCACACTCGAGCTATCACCTCCTCCAACTTCTCACCGGATGGCCTACTACCTCTTAATAGGGGCACTAGCCCTCTGCGCGACAATCCTGTGATGAAATAGACATCAGATACGTCCAGTTCCAGCACTTGGTCTCGTATATGGAACACTTGATCACGTTCGTCCCAAAGGTTGATTAAATATCGTAAGATCTCTGGCTGAGCTCGTAGATAAGGCGTGAGGAAGTATTTCTTTAGCCTGCAATTCCTAAGGGCTTCCATGCAATCTTCATCTGCTATGGCCAATTCGTCTACTCTATCATGCTCCCTTTCCTTCCATTGGAGCACCATTTTTCTTGTTTCCCTGCAGCCACAAGGTCAAAAAACAATGATCAGACCCTTGGTAAATTAAGAAATGGAGTAAAATTACATTTAAAATGTTAAATTTTGAAAAATACATGTGCTCGGCCATTGGTACGACTGTTTTTAAAATAGTCGCACCCATGGGTGCGGGCCTTTGGAGAAAAAGGGCCCATTGGCGCGGGTTCGTGCCCGATACCCGCGCCAATGGGCGCAACCCTATTTTTTCAAAATCCCTCCATAGGGGTCGATAAAGCAAACTAAAACAAACAAAAAATGGAATAAAATGAAGTAGGAGAGGAGGCCTCTTACTTGGAACTGGCGGCGCTCCAAATGGTCGCACGGATTCGTCGCTATCGTCACCCAAAGATCGCTCACCAAAAGCACTACTGTCACTCTCCAATGAGGTAAAAGTAAAAAGTAATTTTTGTTTTTACCATTTTCACATGTTTATAGCTTTTTTAACCCTAAATAGGTTTTAAAAGTCATTTTTATGAATATTTCAATATATATTCCTGTCGAAAATGGATTTTACACTTGTTTTTGTGCAGTGATAGGTTTTTGTGCGACTTAGGTGATGAAACGAGTTGTATTTTATACTTTTTAGGACTCGGTAAGTACACGAAAATGTCATTATGGAGTCATCCTTCTGCTCTTTTCTGAATCTCTAAACATGAAAAGAATGCCGAGTTATTCCTCTCGACTCGTGAAACGTAAATGAGAGGCGACCGTCTTTAAACTCTTTTTCTACCTTATAAAGATGAAAAGATCGTCGGACCCTTGTCGTTTCAGCTTCGTTAACAGTTACGAAGTGACATGGTTTCAATCACTTTTTTACTTTTTTCATATTGAAATCACTATTCATGAAAAGTACTCCTCGATCGTAATGATCGGACGGTTCTTTTGAGCATTGTTTTATACTTTTTCAGGCTTGAGAGACATAACTTTACGAAAAAGGACACCCCTGGAGTTTCCTTTTCCGCTATCTTTTCCAACTCTCTAAACATGAAAAGATGCCGAGTTCTTCCTTTGTCAGACTCATTAAAACTTAATGACATCGGATTCCATCGAAATGACACCTTACAAGCATATGTTATCCCCATCACGCTTGTCATCAAAAATAACTGGGGTACTCGCCAGAAATGGTGGGGAAAATGGAACTAGAATCATTGTCGTATTGGCAGTATGTCCCTCTTGAACATGCCACTTGTCTGCATTCGTGTCTGGGTGGGGACATCTCATCTCGTTTTTCACTTGCTTCCATGGGTTTGGGTGATCCGGTTTGACCTCTCATCTGATCGTTGCCTTGTCACCATGACATTTGATCATTTGATGTCAAATACTGCCAAGTCCACTGTTGTGCCACTGATATGTTCAAGAGAAGTTGACCTCTGCAGAATACTCAACCTCCCTCTGATAACTCACATAATCCTGATTCACAACAACCTTATCCTCCTCTGTCTCGTGTCAATGATGTGGGAAACATTATGGCCACCTTCGATCAAGTCACTTCCTGTCAACTTCAGCTCATTATCCAGGAAGTTGACCTAGACACTCCCTTCAGGTGCCTTGGACCCTGCATGCCTCAATGGTAGGTTCTTCATGTTCGACATGAGGACTTCATCATTAGGCCTCTGATCAAATGACTACGGGTGTTCTATACCGGCTCACTGATTCGCATGCCGTAGATTGTACCTATAATACCTTGAGGGCCATTGTCATTATTGGTGGTACCTCCCGCGTCTATTAACAGTTTTCATCATTGGCTGGTAATCAGACAATGTTCCTACATGTTCGAATTCAACTCCCATATTCGCATGCTTGAACTTGTACTTTGTTTAGGTCGAGATGGAGCGCAAGACCCTAGATTTCGTCTGTTGGGATCCAGGTTGCGATTTTGTGGATTATTATGATTATTACATGACTCATTCACTGGATGGTTGTGACCATGCCTGAGTCTATTTATCGATCCTCATTGGGTGGCTACGTCCATACCTTGGATCTAGATTCTTATGTACTCTGATATGGATGGCTGTGCCCATACCACATATATCATGTACTTGAGATATCAGTTGTATTTCTCCACACAATTTTTTTGGCGGCAGTGTTTTCGGTTGGGCATGTTCTTGTCAAGAATTTCACCCTTCTCTCTCTCTCTCGAGCCTCATGCTTTAGGGGGCATTTGTTACATAACAATTTGTCACCTTCCCTGTTACCCCTTCTCCCACACCTTGGAGGACTCATTCTGGGACTTATGAGAAGTGACATGACCTGGAAACACTTTCATTGTATTCCCCTAAGTATGAACTTCATTTTCCCTAAAGACATCTTTTGCAAAAAACCCATAAAAATAACCCTTTTTCCATTGGCGATGTTTCATTATACAACACTTTCGCCAATGGGGGAAATCCTCCAAAGAGGGCGCGCCAGCTGGTGCTCTGTCTCAGAGTCACACTCATGCCAGCCAAAATGGGTAGTGTTTTTAACTAGCCAACAGTCGAAGATTCATCCTAACCAACTCCTGAACTGAATCTATCTTGAGTTGGTTTGGTTTGGCTTCGAATATCCATAGAAGGGAAGTGGTTTGCCACCTCTCATGGAAGATTCTTAGTGATAAAGCCAATCCCATGAATATTGTGGATGATCCTAACTCCTCCTCTATCTATAAAAGCTTGTCCTTTTGCCTTTGACAAGCTAGTTGTAGAATTCCAAAGATTGAGAATTGTCTAGTTCATGCTACAAGAAGCCTTCTTCATTCCCATAAGGCTAAATCTAAAGTAAGGAGATTCTTGTCTAAATAACCAAGGAGAGAGAGGCTTGTTCCCATTCCCAACAATATTTGCAAGACATGTGCTGCTGATCACCCAACCAAAGGAGGATTTGACGTCAGAACTATGGTTGTATTCTTCTTTGTTTATCAATAATAGATGACTATCATTATGGTTCCACTCTTATTGTCTTTTGTAATGATGATGAGTTATATCCTTTATGACTAATATATAGTTGCATCTATTGGATTTTATGCTTGTATTTTTGTCATTCTTTGCATGTGTACGTGTCCATTCACGGGGATCGTGGGGATCATGACCAGCTGGAGCAAAGGAACAGGAGCGTCAACTCTTCTACAAGTACTAGCGTTGGAATCCAGGTAGGCCCTCATCATTGGTCTTTAATTTGCAATTAGGAACCTGCGTGATAGCATTGTTTGATTGTTGCTAGACCCATTCTAGGCTAGTAGGGATCGCCTCTATCCACAGAGGGGATTTACCTCCACAACAACTTCCTTATCAACTCATTAGAGCGGGTCATTTGGGTGGGTCATTTGACAGCGTCTGGGTAAACTTGTTTGGGCAGTCGTTCGAGTGATTCATTTGAGGGTGTCCGTGTAAACTTGTTCGGGTGGGTCGGGCAAGGTCATCCATGTAAACTCGGTCGGGCGGGTTGGGCGAGGGTGTCCGTGTAAACTTGTTCGGCCAGGTCGTTCAGTGTGAAGGCGTGCCCAGGCACATGAGCCCATATAAAAAATGATAAGTTGTGACCCGGGGTGGGCTTTGTGAATGTTTGTGCAGCTCGTTTGGTGGGCTCTCCCTTGTCCCTTCGTTTCGGTTGTGTGGGCACCCATGTAAACTCATTCGGGTGGGTTGTTTGAGGGTGTCCATGTCAACTCATTTGAGCGGGTTGTTTGAGGACATCCATCTAAATGCGTTCAAGCGAGTCATTCAGGCTGGTTGTTTGAGGGCATCCATGTAAACCATTTGGGCAAGTCAGGCGAGGGCGTCTATGTAAACTCATTCGGGTGGGTCAGGCAAGGGTGTCCATGTAAAATCATTCGGCCAGATCGTTCAGTGTGAGGGCACACTCGAGCACAAGAGCCGATGTCAAAAATGCTAAATTGTGACCCGGGGTGGGCCTTGTGCACGTTCGTGCAACTTGTTTTCCTGACTCTACCTTGTTCCTTCATTTCGATCATGTGTGGGCATCCATGTAAACTCAGTCAGATCGTGTCATGTCGTGTGAGGGCACCCATGAAGACTCATTTAGTTGGGTCGGGTCGGGTCGTGTGAGGGCACCCATGTAAACTCGTTCGGGCGTGGTCTTGCTTTTCGTGTGAAAAGTGGGTTAGTAATTGATATGTTTGTTTGATTCTGCCTGAAGGATGACCTTGGGTCATTTTTAGAGTGCTTGATTCTCATATACTCTCCATCCCCACTTGGTAGCGCACGAGCGGCAATGTTGGCCATGCTTTTCTTGGTCCATTGGTCGGATTTTCGTGTGAAAGGTGGGTTGGTAATTGAGTTGTTTTTTCGGGTTTTCCTGAAGAATGGCCTTGGGTCATTTTTAGGGTGGTCGATTTTCATCTTCTCTCCATCCCCACTCACTAGCACATGAGCAGTAATGTTGGCCATTCTTTTCCCGAGAGGCATATGTGAACAATTGCTCCCGGGCTTGTCTTGGTCCCTCGTGCCCATCCAAATGATACAAGTGACAAGATTACTTTCTGTGTAAAAGGTGGGTTGGTAATTGAGTTTTTTTTTCGGGCTTGCCTGAATGATGGCCTTGGGTCATTTGTAGGGTGGCCAATTTTCGTCTTCTCTCCATCCCCACTCAATAGCACATGAGCATTAATGTTGGCCATGCCCGTCTCAAGAGGCATATGTGAACAATTCCCCTTCTGCTCTCCATGTCCTTGGAGTTGTATGGGTTGTTGTGGTGTGTCTCCTAGGCCTGTTCTAGTCCCTCGTTCCCATTTGAATGATACAAGTGATAGGTTTTCTTTTAGTGTGAAAGGTGGGTTGGTAATTAAGCTGTTTTTTCAGGTTTGCCTGAAGGATGGCCTTGGTCATTTGTAGGGTAGCTGATTTTCATCTTCTCTCCATCCCCACTCAGTAGCACATGAGTGGTAATGTTGGCCATTCTCATCCTGGAAGGCAAATGTGGACAATTCCCCTTCTGATCTCCATGTTCTTGGAGTTGTTGTATGGGTTATTGTGGTGTGGCTCCCGGGCTCGTCTTGGTCCCTCGTGCCCATCGAAATGGTACAAGTGACAAGTTTTCTTTCCATGTGAAAGGTGGGTTGGTAATTGAGTTTTTTTTTTGGGCTTCCCTAAACAATGGCCTTGGGTCATTTGTAGGGTGGCCAATTTTCATCTTCTCTCCATCCCCCCTTGGTAGCACATGAGCGTTAATGTTGGCCACGCTCATCTCGAGAGGGATATGTGAACAATTCCCCTTCTGCTCTCTAATTTCTTAGAGTTGTATGGGTTGTTGTGGTGTGGCTCCCTAGCTCATCTAGGTCTCCTCGTTACCATCAAAATGATACAAGTGACAATTTTTCTTTTCGTGTCAGAGGTGGGTTGGTAATTGAGTTGTTTTTTTGGGTTTTCCTAAAGAATGGCCTTGGGTCATTTGTAGGGTGGTCGATTTTAGTCTTCGCCCCATCCCCACTCGATAGCACATGAGTGGTAATGTTGGCCATGCTCATCCTAGGAGGCATATGTGAACAATTTCCCTTCTGCTCTCGAAGTTCTCGGAGTTGTATGGGTTGTTGTGGTGTGGCTCCCGGGCTCATCCTAGTCCCTTGTGCCCATCTAAATGATACAAGTGAGAGGTTTTCTTTTCGTGTGAAACGTGGGTTGATAATTGAGTTGTTTTTTTAGGTTTGCCTTAAGGATGGCCTTGGGTCATTTGTAGGGTGGCCGATTTTCATCTTCTCTCCATCCCCACTTGGTAGCACATGAGTGGTAATATTGGCCATACTCATCTTGGGAGGCATATGTGAACAATTCCCCTTCTACTCTCCAAGTTCTTGGATTTGTATGGGCTGTTGTGGTGTGGCTCCCAGGCTCGTCCTGGTCTCCTCATGCCCATCCAAATGATACAAGTGACATGTTTTCTTTTCGTGTGAAAGGTAAGTTGATAATTGAATTGTTTTTGGACTTGCCTGATGGCCTTGGGTCATTTGTAGGGTGGCTAATTTTCATCTTCTCTCCATCCCAACTCGGTAGAACATGAGTGGTAATGTTGGCCATGCTTGTCTCAAGAGGCATATGTGAACAATTCCCCTTCTTCTCTCTAAGTTCTTGGAGTTGTATGGGTTGTTGTGGTGTGGCTCCTTGGCTCGTCTTGGTCCCCTCATGCCCATCCAAATGATACAAGTATAGATTTTCTTTCTGTGTGAAAGGTGGGTTGGTAATCGAGTTGTTTTTTTATGTTTGCCTGAATGATGGCCTTGGGTCATTTGTAGGGTGGCTGATTTTCATCTTCTCTCCATCCCCACTCGGTAGCACATGAGCGGTAATGTTGGCCATTCTCATCCTAGGAGGCATATGTGAACAATTTCCCTTCTACTCTCTAAGTTCTTGGAGTTCTATGGGTTGTTGTGGTGTGGCTCCTTGGCTCATCCTGGTGCACTCATGCCCATCCAAATGATGCAACTGATAGGTTTTCTTTTCGTGTGAAAGGTGGGTTGGTAATTGAGTTGTGTTTTTGGGTTTTCCTGAACGATGGCCTTGGGTCGTTTGTAGGGTGGTCGATTTTCATCTTCTCTCCATTCCCAACCGGTAGCACATGAGTGGTATTCTTGGCTATGCTCATCCCGAGAGGCATATGTGAACAAATACCCTTCTGGTCTTTAAGTTCTTGGAGTTGTATGGTTTGTTGTGGTGTGGCTCCCTGGCTCGTCCTGGTCCCTTGTGCCTGTCCAGATGATACAAGTGATAGGTTTTCTCTCCATGTGAAAGGAGGGTTGGTAATTGAGTTGTTTTGTTAGGTTTGCCTGAACGATGGCCTTGGGTCATTTGTAGGGTGGCCGATTTTCATCTTCTCTCCATCCCCACTTGGTAGCACATGAGCAGTAATGTTGGCCATGCTTTTCCTTGTGCCCATCCCTCATGCCTACCCAAATGATAAAATGTTAAAAGTTTGCTCGATGCTCCTTTGAGCCTTCATTGTTGTGGTTCGAGATGGAAACCCCAAAACTTCGTTGTGCCTATGTCGTTATCGTGCCCCTCGGTTGTTGTGAATAGAAAATTTTGATTGGGCTAGGTAGCCATGTGTGGCTCCATTGAAATTGGTTCCTCGTTATATTATTCACCTCCTCCCTATTTGGTGGGGAATGTTTTTCTTTTCTTGTGAAAGGTGGGTTGGTAATTGAGTTGGTTTTTTGGGTTTGCCTCAAGAATGGCCTTGGATCATTTGTAGGGTGGCCGATTTTCATCTTCTCTCCATACCCACTTGGTAGCACATGAGTGGTAATGTTGGCCATGCTTGTCCCAGGACGCATATGTGAACAATTCCCCTTCTGCTCTAAGTTCTAGGAGTTGTATAGGTTGTTATGGTGTGGCTCCTTGTGATGGCTAGCCTCTTCATTTTTTGGCTATTTATGGTGCCAGTTTCTTGTGCTTGTACTCTTTCTGTGTTGGCATTGTCGGTTGAGATGCATACATTTAAGAGGAACATGGAAGGGTTTTGGTTGCAAACCACCTACCCTCCCTCTTGCTTTCCTTTTCTGTAGAGCGATGTGAGGCGTTGTTCTCCTTATTGTAAAGTTAAGGGTTGGCATTCCTTTCAAAGTGCACAACGTCCATGGTTGCATTGGCTTTGAGGTTTTTATAGATGTTTTGACCCATATGTTTGATCGAGTGGTTGACGTTTTCCTTGCATCTCGCGTGTGTGGTAGGATTTTGCTATTGGAAATTTTAAGTCACAACATTTATGGGCATTTGTTGTTTCAATTATGTATGCACTCATGGTCCAATGGGGAGGAGGCTTGCTATGTCGATGGTGGGGCTATCTGGAAGAAGGATTTGGAGGTGGAATGCTTTTACCTCCCTCCTCTGCGTGGAGGTGGCCATAGGTGAAAATTATTCATTTTCCAATTGGTAAAGCTATGGGCAATCTCCTGTGTTGCCTGTATGTAGGGTTCATGGGGTGTGGAGTTGCCCGATCCCTCCTCCTGTTTGGATATGTTCTTGTATTGTGTAGTGAGCCTCTTGATTTTCATTTATTTCCTTCCTTTGCCTTCACATCATGGTTGTCGCAGGCAGTCAAGTGATCAAGGTCCACCGTTTCTACTGTCCGGGTGGACTCCTAGGTGGCCTCCGTGCAAGGCAGGGAGGGTCGAGGGGCATTTCTAAGAGAGGTTGTGGGCTCGGTTGGTCTTGTTTTATTTCCTTCCATTTCCTTTGCATTGAGTCTACTACAGATGATGATGCGATGAAGGTCCATCGTTGTTGCTATCTAGGTGGACTCCTAGGTAGCCTCTGTGCAGGGAGGGGAGGGTTCGTGGGCATTTCTAAGGGAGCTTGTGGGATCGGTTTGTCTTGTATTATTTCCTTCCCTTGCCTTTGTGTTGAGGCTGTCGTAGGCGATCATCTGATTGAGGTCCACTATTGCTGCTGTTTGGGTGGAATCCTAGGTGGCATCAGTGCAGGGTGGGGAGGTTTGTATGGCCTCTCTATGATAGGAATTTTGGTCAGTTTTCCTCTTTTTATTTCCTTCCTTTTCCTTTGCATCAAGGCTACTGTAGGCGATCGGGAGATCGAGGTCTGTTGTAGCTACTATCCAAGTGGATTCCTAGGTGGCCTCGGTGCAGGGCGAGGAGGGTTGGGGCTCATTTATAATATAGAGTTTGTGTGGTTGGTCATTATCCATTTATTTCCTTTTCATCTAGGCATCTAGGCTGCCACATGCGATCGGGAGATTGAGGTCCACCATTGCTGCTGTCTGGGTGGACTCCTAGGTGGCCTCGGTGTGGGGCATGGAGGATTTTGGAGGCATTTCTAAGGGAGTGGGTGAGTGATTGCTTGTTTTCTTGTTGGTTGGGGTTTGCTTGCAAACTCTAAAGTGGCTTTGGTGCGTTGTGGCTTGGTAGGTCTACCCATTTGTTCGCCGTGTCCTTGGCATGTTGCATGTGCTTCCTTCTTGGGATGCAAGAGGTGCAAGGCATAAAATTTTTACATGATATTTTGATATCTCTTTGACTTGATGGTTGTTCAGGTTTCCTCTCAGTAAGAGAGCACCCAAAATTCCCTTTGAAGTGGGATGGTGCTACTTGGTTGATCCTGCCAGTAGCCATATGCTTGTCTCAAAGATTAAGCCATGCATGTCTAAGTATGAACTAATTCAGACTGTGAAATTGCAGATGGATCATTAAATCAGTTATAATGTTTTTTATGGTACCATACTACTTGGATAACCGTAATAATTCTTGAGCAAAAACGTGCACCAAGACCCGACTCTTTGGAAGGGATGCATTTTTTAGATAAAAGGTTGGTGTGAGCTTGCTCACTTCTCCAGTGAATCGTGATAACTCAATGGATCACACAACCCTTGTGCTGGCAATGCTTCATTCAAATTTTTACCCTATCAACTTTAGATGGTAGGATAGAGGCCTACCATGGTGGTGACGAGTGACAGAGAATTAGGTTTTGATTCTAGAGAGGGAGCCTAAGAAAGGACTAGCACATCCAAGGAAGGCAGCAAGAGTGCAAATTACCCAATCCTGACATGGGGAGGTAGTGACAATAAATAACAATACTTGGATCATCAAATCCGGTAATTGGAATGAGTAGAATCTAAATCCCTTAACGAGGATGCATTGGAGGGCAAGTCTAGTGCCAGCAGCCACGGTAATTCCAGCTCCAATAGCATATATTTAAGCTGTTGCAGTTAAAAAGATCGTAGTTGGAGCTTGGGTTGTAAAGGTCGGTCCACCTACTCAGTGTGTACCTGCCGTTACATCCCTCTTGTCGGCGGTGTGCTCCTAGCCTTAATTAGCTAGATTGTAGCTCCGAAATTGTTACTTTGAAAAAATTAGAGTGCTTATAACAAGCTTATGCCCTAAATACATTAGCATGGAATAACATGATAGGAGTCTAGTCCTATTGTGTTGGCCTTCAGGACTGAAGTAATGATTAATAGGGACTATCAGGGGCATTTGTATTTCATTGCCAGAGGTGAAATTCTTGGATTTATGAAAGACGGACCACTGCGAAAGCATTTGCCAAGGATTTTCTCATTAATCAAGAATGAAAGTTGGGAGCTCAAAGACAATCAGATACTATCCTAGTCTTAACCATAAACGATGTTGACCAGGGATCGACAGATGTTTCTCTAAGGACTCCGCCAGCACCTTCTGAGAAATCAAAGTATTTGGGTTCTGGGGGGAGTATGGTTGCAAGGCTGAAACTTAAAGGAATTGATGGAAGGGCACAACCAGGAGTGGAGCCTGCGGCTTAATTTGACACAACAAGGGGAAACTTACCAGATCTAGACATAGTAAGGATTGATAGATTGAGAGCTCTTTCTTTATTCTATGGGTGGTGGTGCATGGCCATTCTTAGTTGGTGGAGCAATTTTTCTGGTTAATTCTGATAATGAACAAGACCTCAGCCTCCTAAATAGCTACGCGGACGTTCCCCTTCAAGGCTAGCTTCTTAGAGGGGCTATGGCTATTTAGGGCATGGAAGTTTGAAGCAATAATAGGTCTGTGATGTCCTTAGATCTTTTGGGTAGCATGCACGGTACACTGATGTAGCCAACGAGTTTTTCTTCATCGTTCAAGAGGATCAGGAAATATTCTCAAATTGCATCATGATGGGGATATACCATTGCAATTATTGGTCTTCAACGAGGAATTCATAGTAAGCACGTGTCATCAACTTGTCTTGACTACATTCCTGCCCTTTATACACACCATTGTCGCTCCTACCAATTGAATGACCTGGTGAAGTGTTCGGATTGCGTCAACAATGGTGGTTCGTTGTTGTTGACATCATGAGAAGTTCATTAAACCTTATCATTTAGAGGAAGGAGAAGTCATAACAAGGTTACTATAGGTGAACCTATGGCAGGGTCATTGATAGCAGGGGTTTTCTTTTTTGGTTTGGGTTCGTTGGGTTTCAATTGCAATGTTGGGCTGTGTGGTGTGTCTTTAGGGGAGTGGGTTTGGCGTTTGGCGGGAACATTGTTGGTTGCTAGTCTTGAGGTGACGCTTGTTTTTTCATGTGTGTGCTTGCAAGCCATGCTTGTGCTTGTCCCACCGCTCATTTGTTTTTCTTTGCCCCAATGTGTTTCTGTAGGGGGTTTGGAAGCTTGTTTCTTGGGAGCCCTTCCGACGATCTGTTTGGTCGGCCATGGTTGCTACAGTTGAGGTGCTTAGGAAATATGATGGATAAATTTAGACTCATTCGTAGTGCAAGTGCTCCATCTTTTGTTCATTGGAAGGCATGGGCCAAGGGTATGGGCTTCCATAGTTGGTTTTCTTGAAAAGGCGGTGGTGGTTGATGTGTTGCTTGGGTGATATTTTTTGCTGGTGGTTGGGTTGAGGTAGTGGTTGTGCACGCGCCTGGTAGCTCAAACCTTCCATGAGGGGAAATTGTCAGGGTGGGGTCAGTATGGGATGGATGAAGAGCGGTTCAACCCATTGGGCTATCCACCCTTTTCCTCTTGACTATTCCTCGACATGCCCTCGCGAAAGGGTTGATTGTCTAGGTAATGAAAAACCCCTCCCTCGGTCTGAGCTCCATTGAGACCGCAATTTTTTCCCCACTAATGGGCATGAGGGTGGCAATCTCATCTCATGCCTCTGCCGTCAAGAGAATTCCTCATACTCTCATGAGCCACTCCCCTTGTAAGGGAAAAATAAGTAGCGGGTTGTGTCTTTGTTCCTCCCTTTGGATTATGGGTTTTTTGTGGGACTTGGTCATTTCTTTGTTTCATGGTGTGTGCTTTGCGGACATCCCTCTCTTTAGTGGCCTTGCACCATTGATGTATTTGTGTCTTGTGGCTTTCTCCAACATTGAGTACCGGCCTGTGACAACTCCTCTTTGGAGTTTGATTCTTGACCCCCATTGACTTTCTAGCTAGAAAGGTTGTTTGGTGTTTTGTACATGGAGGGGTGCAATAGCGGCGTGGATTTGTTATTAGTAGTCTATTTTTCATTTGAAGCCTTGTTCTAGGTTGGGGATTTGTTTATCTCTCAGTAACGTGCTCCAGACACTGGTCACATTGTGGCCCTTGTCTTTTCTGGTGGTCAAGCTTAGGTTGTGATTTATTTACTTGGTTGTTTGATTGTTGTTTGTTATGTTGTAAGCTAGAAAGGGTGTTGTGTAGTAATGTATGTGGGAGGGTGTGAAGAGGTGGGATGCTTTTTGATTGGGTGCCTTTTTTTATTTCTTTTTAGTTACCGGACATCTACTCAGCATGCTATTGAGATTGTCTCTTTCCTTGGGATCTTTGTTTCTTTGGTGTTTTTTTCTTCCCCTCTTCCTTTTGCCCCTACCTTTATGGAGAAGAGGTGGGATTGTTGTGGATTGGTGTTTGGGAAGGAAAAAAAGAAGTGTGAGTTCATGGGGTGGCCACCCTAGTCCTTCTCGATCACCGCCCCCTGTAGTTCCCCCCTTTTTGAGAAGGCATGGGGTTTGGGAAGCTTGTTCTCTATTTGAGCCTCCCCTTGTGAGATGGTAGCCACGTTTGATATCTCTTGATTTCATGTTGTTTTCTTCCCTTCTTGCTTTTGGCCCATAGCTTTATGGAGAAAAGGTGGGATTTTTGTGGATTGGTGTTCAGGAAGGATGAAAAGAAGTACGAGTTCTAGGGGTGGCCACCCTAGTCCCTCTTGATCATCATCCCCAGTAGTTCCCCCCTTTTTGCAAAGGCACGAGGTTAGGGAAGCTTTTTATTTATTTGAGCATCCCCTTGTGAGCTAGTAGACATGTTTGATATCTCACTTTCTTTCATGTTGTTTTCTTCCCTTCTTCCTTTTGGCCCCTAGCTTTATGGAGAAAAGGTGGGATTGTTGTGGATTAGTGTTTGGGAAGGACAAAAAGTAGTGCGAGTTCCCGTGGTGGCCACCCTAGTCCTTCTTGATCACTGTCCCCTGCAGTTTCCCCCATTTTGCCAAGGCACAGGGTTGGGGAAGCTTGTTCTCTGTTTGAAGCCTCCCCTTGTGAGCCAGTAGCCACGGTTAATCTCCCTTTCTTTCATGTTGTCTTCTTCCCTTCTTCCTTCTAGCCCCTAGCTTTAAGGAGAAAATGTGGGATTATTGTGGATTGGTGTTTGAGAAGGATGAAACATAGTGCAAGCTCCCAAGGTGACCACCCTACTCCTTATCGATCATCGTCCCCTTCAATTCCCCCCTTCTTGTGAAGGCGCGGGGCTTGGGAGGCTTATGATTTTTTTGAGCCTCCCCTTGTGAGTTGGTAGCCACATTTGATCTCTATTTCTTTCACCTTGTTTTCTTCCCTTCTTCCTTTCGGTCCCTATATTTACAGAGAAAAGGGGGAATTGTTGTGGACTAGTGTTCGTGAAGGATTAAAAGCAGTGCAAGCTCCCGGGGTGCCCACCCTATTCCTTCTCAATTGTTGTTCCATGCATTCCCCCCCTTTTTGCGAGGGAGTGGGGCTTGAGGAGATTCTTATCTGTTTGAGCCTCCTCCTGTGAGGGGGGTAGACACCTTTATTTTTCTTTCTTTCATGTGTTTTTCTTCCTTTCCTCCTTTTTGCCCTTAGCCTTACATTTGTTTTGGGGGGTGCCCCTATTCAGTGTTGCGGTGGATTTTTCAGTGATACATGGAAACGACTCTCGGCAATGGATATCTCAACTCTTGTTACGATGAAGAACATAGTGAAATGAGATACTTAGTGTGAATTGTAGAATCCTGTGAATCATCGAGTTTTTGAATACAATTTGCGCCCGAGGCCGTGGTTGAGGGCACATCGGTGTCATCGTCGCATCCCATTCAAACATGCTCCCTGCAATATGTTAGGGAGAAATGGAGTTGGTCGTTCGTGCCTAATGTGGTGTGGTTGGTTGAAATATCTCAAGTGATGTTTCATGGCATGCATCGGCGAGTGGTGATCTTGTCCCCTTGGATGGGAAGTTGCCATTAGCTGATGCGGGCTTTGTGTGGCATTGCTCGAACTTGCTTTGCTCTCTCTTGCCCTCCCATCGGGTAGGGTGGATTTAGCTCCAGCTTTGTGACCTCAGCGTAGGCAAGAACACCCGGTGAGTTTAAGCATATAATTAAGCAGATGAAAAGAAACTTACAAGGATTCCCCTAGTAGTGGCGAGTGAACTAGGAAGAGCCCAGTATGAAAATTGGGTGGCAGCATCGCCTGAATTGTAGTTTGTAGAAGCATCCTCAGCAGCGGACCTAGTCCAAGTCCCTTAGAAGGGGGTGCCTGAGAGGGTGATAGCCCTATTGCCCGGGACCCTACTGCATTGCGAGGTGTTGTTGGTGAGTCGGGTTGTTTGGGAATCTAGTCCTAATTGGGTGGTAAATTTCATCCAGGCTAAATACGGGCGAGAGACCGACAGCGAACAAGTACCACGAGGGAAAGATGAAAATGACTTTGAAAAGAGAATTAAAGAGTGCTTGAAATTGTCAAGAGGGAAGTGGATGGGGGATATCGATGCTTCTTAATCAGATGTGGAATGGCTCAAGCTGGTCTGCTGCTCAACTTGAGGTGAAAACTAACACGGGTTGCTACATCGTCACAAGCGCGGGTCGATTACTTCTTGTCGATTTGCTTGTGCGTGGTCAAGGATCAAAGCATGCGCCCTTGTGGTGGGCCCTGTGCACCTGCACGCTCGTGGTGTTGGTTGGCGAGCTTTCCATTCGACCCATCTTGAAACACAGACCAAGGAGTCTAACATGTGTGCGAGCCAGCGGGTTTGAAAACCTGCGAGGCATAAGGAAGCTGATGGGTGAGATCCCCTCTCTGTGGGGGGGGTGCATCGTCGATCGACCTTGAGCTTATGTGAAGGGTTCAAGTGCGAGCACACCTATTGGGACCCAAAAGATGGTGAAATATGCCTAAGTAGGGCAAAGACAGAGGAAACTCTAGTGGAGGCTCGTAGTGATACTGACGTGCAAATCGTTCATCTGACTTGGGTATAGGGGTGAAAGACTAATCGAACCATATAATAGCTAGTTTCCTCCACATTTTCCCTTAGTATAGCTGGAGCTCATGTGCAAGTTTTATCGGGTAAAGCAAATTATTAGAGGCATCGAGGGCGTAACGCCCTCAACCTATTATCAAACTTTAAATAGGTTAGAGGGTGTAGATACTCCATTGAGCCGTGTCGTGGAATCGAGAGCTCCAAGTGGGCCATTTTTGGTAAGCATAACTGGTGATGCAGGATGAAACAAAAGTCAAGTTACGGTGCCAAATTGCATGCTAACCTAGAGCCCACAAAGGGTGTTGGTTGATTAAGATAGTAGGACAATGGTCATGGAAGTCAAAATCTGCTAAGGAGTGTGTTACAACTCACTTGCCGAATCAACTAGCCCCAAAAATGGATGGCGCTAAAGTGCGCAACCTATACTTGACCATCGAAGTAATTGCCTAGCTCTGATGAGTAGGAGGACATGGGGGTCATTGAGAAACCTCGGGCATGAGCTTGGGTGGATCGGCCCCCAGTGTAGATCTTGGTGGTAGTAGAAAATATTCAATTGAGAACTTTGAAGACTGAAGTGGGGAAAGGTTCCATGTGAACAACACTTGGACATGGGTTAGTTGATCCTAAGAGATGGGGAAGCCTTGTATCAAGGGTTCACTCTACATGAGCATCTAAAGGGAATTACGTTAATATTCTTGAATTGGGACATGGCGGTAGGTGGAAATGTTAGGAAATTCAGAGACGTCGTTGGGGGCCCTAGGAAGAGTTATATTTTCTTTTTAACAACTTTCCCACCTTGGAATCGGTTCACCCAAAGATAGGGTCCAGCAGCTGGAAGAGCACCTCTTGTCTTGCAGTGTCTGGTGCACCCTCGACGGGCCTTGAAAATCTGGATGACCAAGTATCGTTCATGCCCGGTCATACTCATAACCACATTAGGTCTCCAAGGTGAACAACCTCTCGTCAATAAAATAATGTAGGTAAGGGAAGTCGGAAAACCTCTTAGGGCTAGGCCTAGGGGTCTATGCCCTCAACTCGTGGGCTGTCGAAAGTCTGCTCGAGCTGCTCTCGCGGGGAGGGTGTGCAGTTGCGTGACAATTGGGTTAATGGCGTAGAATTACCCCTGCTGGGGGCTTTTCCCTAGGCATCGAACAATCGACTCAAAACTGGTATGGACAAGGGGAATCCAACTGTTTAATTAAAACAAAGCATTATGATGGTCCCTGCGGATGTTGACACCATGTGATTTTTGCCCAGTGCTTTGAATGTCAAAGTCATTAAATTCAACCAAGCGCGGGTAAATGACATGAGTAACTATGACTCTCTTAAGGTAGCCAAATGCCTCATAATCTAATTAGTGATGCACATGAATGGATTAATGATATTCCCACTGTCCCTATCTACTATCTAGTGAAACCACAACCAAGGGAACGAGCTTGGCAGAATCAACGGGGAAAGAAGACCCTGTTGAGCATAACTCTAGTCCGACTTTGCGAAATGACTTGAGAGGTGTAGAATAAATGGGAGTTGCTTTCGGTGCAAGTGAAATACCACTACTTTTAACGTTATTTTACTTATTCTGCAGGGCAGAGATGGAGCGTTGCCCCTGTTTTTGGCCTTAAGGCATGTTTTGGCGAGTCGATCCAGGCGGAAGACATTGCCAGGTGGGGACTTCGGTTTGGGCGGCACATTTGTTAAAGATAACGCAGGTGTCCTAAGGTGAGTTCAACGAGAACAAAAATCTCGTGTGGAACAAAAGGGTAAAAGCTCATTTGATTTTGATTTTCAGTATGAATACAAACTGTGAAAGCATGGCCTATCAATCCTTTAGACTTTCAGAATTTGAAGCTAGAGGTGTCAGATAAGTTACCACAGGGATAACTGGCTTGTAGCAGCCAAGCATTCATAGCAACGTTGCTTTTTGATCCTTCGATGCCGACTCTTCCTATCATTGTGAAGAAAAATTCACCAAGTGTTGGATTGTTCACCCACCAATAGGGAGCGTGAGCTAGGTTTAGGTCGTCATGAAACAGGTTAGTTTTACCTTACTGATGAACCAAACTGCAATAGTAATTCAACTTAGTATGAGAGGAACCATTGATTTACACAATTGGTCATCATGCTTGGTTGAAAAGCTAGTGGCATGAATCTACTGTGTGTTGGATTATGACTGAATGCTTCTAAGTCAAAATCCACGCTAGAAGCAACACATGTCACTCTTCGACTGTATCTTGATCCGCAGTAGGGGCATCGCTTTGTCACCCCTAGGGGCCCATGTCATTTGCAAACCATGATCGTGAAGCATTTCGTTCAGGGAAGCTTTGAAGTTCAATTCCAAATGGTTGTTGAGATAACTCCTTTGTAGATGACTTAAATATGAGACGAGGTATTGTAAGTGGTAGAGTGGCCTTGCTACCACAATCCACTGAGATTCAACCTTGGTCGCCTCGATTCAGCACTTTTCTCTTGTCACAAACAAATCCAGGCAACCGTCCTGCTCTCGTGCCTTTGCCTTTTCCTCCAGATGACAATTTTTATTGCTTGGGGGTAGGAAATTTGGGGTTTCCACGCTGCAATGGAAAATGTGCCGAAGCTCAAGAAAATTGGGGTTTCATGTCGTGCTTCGGTGCCCAAAATTTTTGGGTTTCCATATCGCGCCCCAGCACCGAAAATTTGGGGTTTCCATGTTGCGATGAAAAAAGAAACCAAGAATGGGAAAAATTGGGGTTTCCATGCCGCACCTTGAAGCCCAAAATTTGGGGTTTCCACCTGGCGCCTAAAATTTGGGGCTTCTGCCTAGCACAAAAGAATTTGGGGTTTCCATGTTGCACCCAAAAATTTGGGGTTTCCACCTAGTGCCTAAAATTTGGGGCTTCTGCCCGGTGCAAAAAAAATTGGGGTTTCCATGTCCCACCCAAAATTTGGGGCTTCCGCTTGATGCCCAAAATTTGGGGTTTCCATGTCACACCATGACCAAAACCGACAGCGCTCAAGCCTAGGGAAACTTGGGGTTTCCATATTGTGCCATGGCACCCAACCCTGGGAAACTGAAACTTGGGGTTTCCACGTCATGCCACGACCGAAACCAGTGGCACCCAAGCCTGGGGAAACTTGGGGTTTCCATGTTGTGCCCTAGTGCCCAAGCTTGGGAAACTTGGGGTTTCCATGTCATGCCACAGCCAAAACTGGCGACACCCAAATTTGGGGAAACTTGGGGTTTCTGTGTCCTGCCCTTGATGGAACTGCAGGTTTCAACATTTTATAGCATGATGGAAACATGGGGTTTTCAAAATGCCCCAACATGGGTAAATTGGGGTTTCCATGATGATGCAAACTAGATCACAAGTCTGGGAACTTGGCATGTTTTGAAACTGCTACCCAAGTCTGGGGAACTCACGGTTTCCATGTCGTGACGTGGTTGGAACCACTAACATAAACCACCCAAGTCTAGGAAACCTGGGGTTTCCATGTCATGGCACACCCTGAATCACCCGAGAGTCTATGGAACTTCAAATTTCCATGTTGTGGGGTGATGAAAATCCACCAAAGTTTGGGGAACTCGGGGTGTCCATTTCACGGTGCGATGGAAATTGCTACCCAATTTAGTGGACACATGGGGTTTCCATTTCGCGTCACGACAAAAATTTCTACCCAAGTCTGGGAAACGTGAGGTTTGCTCGTGCCACAGCTAAAACTGCTACCCAAGTCTAGGGAGCTTCAAGTTTCCATGTCATCGCACGAGAGGGAACGATCACCCAGGTTTGAGGAGCTTCAGGTTTCCATGTCATCGCGCAACAGGGAACGACTGCCCAAGTCTACCGAACATGGGGCTTTTTATTCCATGGCATGACGGAAACTACCCAATTATGGGAAACTCATGGTCTTCCATATCTCGCCACGACAAAAACCATGACCTCGGTGTAAGGAACTTGGGTTTCCATGCCCCAGAACGACAGAGAATTTCCCAAGTCCATGGAACCTAGGGGCTTTTGCTTTGTGGCATGAGGGAAATTGCCTAATTCCAGGAACCTTGGGGTCTCCATCTCTCACTTAGGCAAAAACCGTGGCCCTGGTGTGGGGAACTTGTGTTTCCACGTCGCAACATGACTGAAATCACCCAAGTTTATGGAACTCATGGTTTCCATGTTTCAAAATGATGAAGAACCACCCAAGTCTTGCAAACTCGGGGTTTCCATTTCGCAGCGGGATGGAAACCGCTTGCCTAGTCTATCTCTAGAACTTAGGGTTTCCATGCCTCATTGTGACGGGAGCCATCCAAGTGTGGGGAAAGGGGGGTTTCCCTGCCTTGCCTGACGACAGCTTCCCAAGTGTGAAAAATCTAAGGTTTTCATGTCCCATTGCGCCGGAAACCTCTACCACGTATTGGGGGCGGGCCTGGGGTGTCAGGTATTCGAGTTGAGTCGAGAGTGCCCTAGAGAATCAAAAGACTGAACCCATAGTACGGGCGCCCACATTCAGTTATATGAGAATTAGGTGAGCATTCGGTTATATGTGGAGACTTGGCGGACATTCACTTATGCACGACGGTGATGGGTGCACTCATAGCAGGTGTGCCATGTTGGGCATGGCACATGCCCCTTGATATGTGCATGATGGACGCGTTACTGGTAGAAGGCACGCGGGTGACCCTTGTTCGATGCCCATATGAAAGAGGTGACCATGTGTGGATGACTTAGGACATGGGTAGATGTGCGACATGCGGCGACGGGTGTAATCGGCTAAGTGTTGGAGCCGACCCATGGCTACGATGATGCACAAGAAGGGACGCAATAGTTTGTTGGAATTTGTTGTGTCGAGGTTATGTCGCAGGTCAGTCGGGCATGCATGTTGATGGAGCCGACTCTTGTTATCCCCAAGAGACACGGCCCTTGGGAAAAAGGATTCGTAGAAGTAAGGATAATGGTGTTTGATGAAGGGACATCAAACTTAGACTTCCACATCATAGAACAAGTGTGAAGGAAGGAGTTGGGTGAAAATAGAATGAAGAGAGAGATGCGGGTAAAAGGGTCACACCGGCGGGTATATTATAGCTAGCGGGTCAGACTTGGTAGTGCGGACGAGCAGAGTGGGGTGGGTCTCTGACTAGGCAGGCAGGCCGCATTATGTGTGGGCCATGCACCCTCACTATGTACCACACCGATGGGAAAATTTTGGGCACCATGAAATGGAAAGTCAGGCAGACAAGTTTGCAGTTCAGGTGTGGAGTTGTTTCGTGTAGGCCACAAGCAGTGCAACACGACCACACGACATGATGGGTTGAAAGAATAATTGAAGAAGATAAACTGATGGTAAGTTATTTTCACTAAATTGTTAAGAACGCTTATTGGAAAATTGACAGAGTGTTAAAGTAAGCGCAGACCGTGTACTCAAGTATTGGTAAAAGGAAAAAGTATGGCAGTGCCGCACCCGCTTATGTGTGGTTGAAATACTACCGTTGGGATAGGAGTGTGACATGGGGTATCCCAGTACCTCCTCAACAAAAGTCACCAAATTTCAAGGAACCAAGGGATTCCATGTCCCGCCTTGTCGAAATCCTCCCAACTGTGGGAAATTTGGGGTTTCCATGTCTCGTCGCGATGGAAATCTCCCTAGGTGCAGTAAAATTGGTGTACATCGAGTCTGCAACCTTGCATCAAGAAGAAGGATTGGTTGGTCAAGATAATGAATGTTTCTTCATTAGTAAAGGATCTCACTAAGGAACAAAGGTTGGAGTCTCTTCTGGAGCTAGTCCACCAAGGACTATCAAAAGTTGAAAGAAGGACATAGTGTTGGGGAACGAAGTGCCCAAGAAACAAAGTGCAGAGAGGAGGAAGGACTTGACTTGTGCTTGGAGGATATTATTGTCAAGGGTCTAGGGCTTTGCAATGACCACTAAGAAGCTTCAATAAGAGAAATTTATGAAAGGGTTTTCCTCTCTTGGGGAGAGAGAGGTTTTTCCCTAGCAAAGAGACAACATCTTATGTTCTTGTTCTTATGCTTTTGGCACTAGTTTGATGAAGTAAACAAACATGCATTAATAAGAAGAGAAGAAGATTAAGATAACAAGATAAATTGTAAAAGAGCTTCACAAATTGTTATCAAGTCTAGAAGAATCCCACTATACCCCATTGCCCCAAATTCTTCAACGCAGTATCGGAGCTAACGTGACACATCAAGAAAAGGGAATCTTAAGAACATTCACAAGGTTGAAGCATCAAGCCAAGAAGTATAAATCACATCAAGGAAAATAAGGTCTACCATCTATCATTCATCATGGAAGACTGCAAAGCAATAAGAAACACCTTGTACAAAGGCACCTACAAGAAGAAAAAATCAAAGAGGGACCTACATCGAGCTACACCATCTTCAAAATGAAAGGCACTATGAGCCAAGTCATCAAGCAAGTCCATTTGAAGAAAGAAACTTGAAGAACATCAAGATCTAAGGAAGGCAAGCCATCAAGTCTTCAAGGAGAAATAAAGTTCACTACATCTCAAACTCTATCAAGTAAGTATATATGTCCCCTTCTGAGTATACCTCATTGTCTTTCTGCAAGGAAAGTAGAAAATTGGTTGGGACCACTACATGTCCAAAGTCTAATTATTTGGACGCCAAGAATATGGATTCTACAAAAGGGATTATCATAAACTTAAGAAGGACAACTAAAACAATAGAAAAAGGGAAGAATCTCATGTAACTCAAGAAGTGAAAGAAGACGACAAGAAGCAAAAGAAGGAAGATCCTCCTATGACTAAGTCAACCTCTTTGCTTAAAGTCTTCTTTCAATGTTTTGAGTAGTATAGGAGCATATAGAAATAGAACAGATTGTGTGGTTAAAGATATCTTCTAGAATATAGGAGCATGGTGTAAATATAGCTCAAGATATTCACGTAGAAGTAGCATACCTATTATAGGGTCTCATCCACAATGAAAAAATTATTGATCATGATCAAAATTCTTAGAAGGCCTACAAATTCATCAAAGGAAGAAACATTTGCAAGGTAAGGGTGTTCAAGATCCTCTGATAGAATCTTCAAAATAAGGTTTGTACATAAGGGGGTATATGTCTCATTGGGAGTCCTATTTATGGGATTCAAGTAAGGATGATATACAGGTGAGAGCAGATGAAGCAATAAAGGCTACAACAATCAAGGAGAACTATCAAATAAAGCTGAGATGATAAAAGCATAATCAAGCTGAGGTATGTATCCATCAAAGTTTAAGTCATGTCATCCTATATATTGGGTCATGGGAAAAGTTCTAGAATCATGATCAAGAATAAAAGGATCTCTTTCGACAACGATATGCTCGGAGGTGTGTACTACAATGGAATAAAGGTCAACATGAATAAGTGTTCTCATAAGGAGTATAAGGTGGTTGAATAATCAATCCAAGAAGAAACAAATGAAGAAAGAGATCAAGCATGTGAAGAACATTGTGGTCACAAAGAATAACTCTTTGATAAGATTCCTCAACATCTCTCGAAAGAAGGCATAGCAACTCTGACAAATTAAGAAAAATATCAAAGTATCCTTGACACCTACGAAGGCCTTGGAGATAGTAAGGTGCAGATAACCGATTCAACTCTACAAATATGTCATGATGAAGAGGCCATCCAAAAAAAGCACCATTTGATGTTGAGGCAATATCATGATGAAGTCATGAAGGGCCACTAAATCAAAGTATGGGAACAAGCAAGTACAACTAAGCATCCATGTGATAAGTATTATGAAGGATGAACAAGATGACAAAGGAGTAGCTAGACGTAAAAAAGGACCTGATATATATCAAGAAGGCCACTTTCCACGAAGGGAGAAATGACATGACAAACCAAGAGGGAAAGTGATAGATGGCTAGTACCCTGCCAAGAAGAAGTTAAAACAAAGACTTCATGACATCGAAGGAAAGAAGGAGATCAAGTAGCTGAAGGGCCCACGAAGAAGATGTTGTTGATGAATGTACAAGTTCTAGCTGAGAGGGAGTTCTAACAAGTTCCCAACTATAAAGGAGCTTGGGCAAGTTCCTTGTCAAATAAAACTTGGGCTTGTCTTCCTCAATCAAGGGGAAGAGATAAACACAACATTCTTTTCTTCACTTGGAAATAAAGAATGGGAGGATTGGGTAATAATTTGGCATCTGATGCTCTTTGAGGATGTGTAGGGCATACAAGACAAGAGTAGGCAAGAGGAGCGATATTCTTTGAGGGTTGGAAACCCAAGACAAGAATTTTCCTAGAAGGTCATACTCAGGGAACAATTGGGTGTGTATGTACCTTGAGAGACAATGACTAAGGTGTTTATAAGCCATTGGCCTTGCCAACATTGTGCTCTAATATTATGAGAGATAAAGTTGTTAGTCAAGACCTTGCAATGAACAATGTTGGATAATATGATGCTATAACAGATGGGTTGCCAATCCAATTTCTCTTATGTGAATTATTCAAGATTGAAAAATAGCCAAACACCTTGTAATGATTTATGAATACCTCCCTAGTTAAGAGGGGGTGTTGAAGAAAGTGTAATTGTGTTCAGTCTTCATAAATGTACTTTTGATATATGTATTTATTCAAGAAAAGAAATATATATATATATATTATATTATATATATATATAATATATATATATATATATATATATATATATATATACATATATATATCATTTAGTTTCTTTCTCATTGAAATAAGCCTAGAGGCTAGCACATGTTAAAGTGTTATAGGTGAGTCGAAGAGTTAAAAGAAAATGTTGAAGACCTTAAGGACATGTTACACCAGGTATATTTATGTATTAGAGTCAAAGATATTCCTACCCTCATGCGTTCGTTCGGGTCGTGCACCCATTCAAACCCCAAATTTCCTTCGGGCGGGTCGGGTCATGCCATGCCGTGCCGTGTGTGGCTGCTCGGGCACGCGTGGCCATGTCGAAAATGCTAAGTCATGACTGCCCATGTGTCTTCTGCACGTTCGTGTGGCCCGTTTGCCCAACGCTCCCTTGTGCCTTTGTTCAGGTCTTGCATCGATGGAAACCCCAAATTTCATTTGGGTGGGTCGAGTTGGCTCGCCCAGGGTGGGTGGGGTCATGTCGTACCATGTGTAGGTGCTTGGGCACATGTGGCAGTGCCAAAAATTCTAAGTTTCCACCACCCATGTGCCTTCTACATGTTCGTGCGACCAGTTTTCTCTATGCTCCTTTGTACCTTCATTCGGTTAATGCACCCATGGAAGCCCGTTTGGGCCATGCACACATGGAAACCCCAAATTTCATTCAGGCGGGTCGGGTCGTGTCGTGTGTGGGTGCCCGTGCAAATGTGTCCGACCGAGTCGAGTCGGGTCATGCCATGCCTTGTGTGGATGCTTGGGAACATGTGGCCATGCAAAAAATGCTAAGATGTGACCACCCGTGTGCCTTCTGGACATTCGTGCGACCCATTTTCTTGATTCTCCTTTGTGCCTTCGTTCAGGTCGTGCACCCATGGAAACCCCAAATTTCATTTGGGTGGGTCAGGTCGTGCTATTTGTGGGTGCTTGGGCACATGTGGCAGTGCCAAAAATGCTAAGTCATGACCCCCCATGTGCCTTCTACATGTTTGGGTGGCTCTTTTTCCCGACGCTCCCTTGTGCCTTCATTCGGGTCGTGCACCCATGGAAACCCCAAATTTCGTTTGGGTTGTGCACCCATGGAAACCCAAACGGATCAGGTGGGATTGTAAAGTCATTCATGTTGTAAAATCATTCAAGTAGGTCATTTAAGGGTGCCCATATAAACTTGTTCAGGCGGGTCATTTGAGGGCGGCTGTGTAAACTCGTTCGGGCGGGTCATTTGAGGGCGCCCGTGTAAACTCGTTTGGGTGGGTCGTTTGAGGGCAACCGTGAAAACTCGTTTAGGTGGATCGTTCGCCATGTAAACTCATTCAGGTGGGTCATTTTCCATCTAAAATCGTTTGGGAAGGTCGTTTGAGGGTGCCTACGTAAACTCGTTCGGTCATGTCATTTAGTGTGAGGGTGCGCCTTGGCACACGAGCCTGTATCAAAAATGTTAAGTTGTGACTTGTGGTGGGCTTTGTGCATGTTTGTGTAGCTTGGTTGCACAAATCTCCCTTGTGCCTTTGTTTCAGTAGTGTGGGCACCCATGTAAACGCATTCAGGCGGGTCGTTTGAGGGCGTCTGTGTAAACTCGTTCGAGTGGGTTGTTTGAGGGCGTCCGTGTAAACTCATTCAGGTGGGTCTTTCGAGGGCGTTTGTGTAAACTCATTCGGGCAGGTCATTCAAGGGTGTCTATGTAAACTTGTTTGGGTGGGTCGTTTGAGGGTGTTCGTGTAAATTAGTTCGGGCGGGTCGTTCGGGCAGGTCATTTGAGGGCATTCGTGTAAACTCATTTGGTCGGGTCGTTCAGTGTGAGGGTGCACCCGGGCACATGAGCCCACATAAAAAATGGTAAGTTGTGACCCATGGTGGGCTTTGTGCATGTTTGTGCAGCTCGTTTGCCCGGCTCTCCCTTGTACATTCATTTCAGTCGTGTTGGCACCCATGTTGACTCTAGTTCAGGTGGGTCATTTGAGGGAGTCTCAATAAAATATTTTGGGCGGGTCATTTGAGGGCGTCCATGTAAACTCATTCGAGTGGTTCATTTGAGGGCGTATGTGTAAACTCGTTCGGGTGGGTTGTTTGAGGGTAACCGTGTAAACTCGTTCAGGAGGGTCGGGCGAGGGCATCTGTGTAAACTCGTTCGAGTAGGTTGGGTGAGGGCATTCATGTAAACTTGTTCGGGTGGGTTGTTCGAGCGAGTCAGGTAAGGGCATCCACGTAAACTCATTCAGGTGGGTCGGGCAAGGGCTTTTGTGTAAACTCATTGGGGCCGGTCGGGTGAGGGTGTCCGTGTACACTCATTCTGGTGGGTCGTTTGAGGGCATCCGTGTAAACTCGTTTGGGTGGGTTGATCAAGGGCGTCCATGTAAACTCATTGGGGCGGGTTGGGAGAGGGCATCTGTATAAACTCATTCGGAAGGGTTGAGCGAGGGCGTTCATGTAAACTCATTCGAGCGGGTCACGTGAGGGCATTCATGTAAACTCATTTGGGCAGGTCGGGCGAGGGCATTCATGTAAACTCGTTCAGGTGGGTCATTTAATGTGAGGGCACACCTGGGCACACGAGCCCGTATAAAAAATGCCAAGTTATGACTCGGGGTGGGCTTTGTGCATGTCTGTGTAGCTCATTTTCCTGGCTCTCCCTTGTCTCTTCGTTTTGGTCATGTAGGTGCCCATGTAAACTCATTCAGGTGGGTCGTTTGATGGCGTTTGTGTAAACTCATTCGGGCGAGTCGGTTAAGGGTGTCCGTGTAAACTCTTTCGGGCAATCTCTCATCACTACAATCATCTATCGCCAAGATATCCATACCAAGGCATATACCCCATCGGTATGTCATACATCAAAATGTCTCCTCAATCCATGATCATCAACCACCTCATCGCAGTCTCCACATGCTGATCCCATCATGGAAGTTTGGCCCTTCCATCTGAAGCTACATGCCTCCTGCAACATATCATGTTGACCTCATCACTCATTATCATCATGTGAATTGCTGCCATGATACTCCAACATAATGCTAACACATCTTTGTACATTAACGTCCCTCATGACTCAAACTAGTTAGGTGATCAGTCCAACACTCACGCTCAAATCATAAGAATGCACATCCTCATGCCATCACTAGTTTCTTATTAGAACATCTTGTCACATCATCAACTCGATCAAGAATCCATCTCCATATAAGTGTAATCCATGCTCAGGTCCATGAAGTAGTTTCTATCTCATATGCAACATGTTGTCGATGATGTCTGGTACCAATGTGTTGCATGAAATTAGCCACATCTACCCCAACATCATCATCCATTTGCAAAACATCCATCTCCTTAAAGTGAAGAGATCCTTTCATCAAACTCTGACTCTCAATGTGCCACATCCAGGTCCATGAAGCAACCTCCATCATATTTGCAATGTTCCATCCCTCAAGTTTTCCATAGAAACAAGTATACACCTGTCTCATCTATCAATGTGATGCCCATTATCATAGATCAATCAGCTCCCATGTGTCAAAAGTGGTTAAGTCTCAGCTCAACCCATGCCCAAGGCATCATAATCGTTGTAACTCCATCAATCCAAAGTGTCTTGTATAGATCCTCCACATCAATTCACTCTTTCAAGCATGTCCATACATGTCCTCAAATTCTTTGACCTCAACTCCTCAATGCATCAGATCCTCCAAGTCCACCATATATGAAGTCCCCAAAAGTCACAACCTCATGTCATCATGAGCTCCATGAGTCATCTCCAACCAACATCCAACAAGCATACATGTCTCAGCCCAAAGGTCTCCGCAAGATGCCTCAACTCTCCATGTAGTAGGAATGCTTCATATTCTGCTCACAAGTCCCACCAGTCCATGGCCTTGTTGTACAAGAGTGCACAACCTCTCCACTAGCTCATAAATAAAACATCTTCATGTCACACCAACAAATCCACCTACAAAACATCCTTGCCTTGGCACTCCTCATTGGATGCCCATAAGTGACACCTCTGCTCCTGCATAATGTCCCTGCATAAGAATACCATGCTCCATGTCCCTTCATGTTGTTTTCTTCCCCATCTTCCTTTTGGCCCCTAGCTTTATGGAGAAAAGGTGGGATTGTTGTGGATTGGTGTTCGGGAAGGACGAAACACAGTGCCAGCTCCCAGGGTGGCCACCCTAGTCCTTCTCAATCGTTGTCCCCTTTAATTCCCCCCTTTTTGTGAAGGCACGAGGCTTAGGAGGCTTGTGCTTTGTTTGAGTCTCCCCTTGTGAGCCGGTAGCCATGTTTGATCTCTATTTCTTTCACCGTGTCTTCTTCCCTTCTTCATTTCGGTCCCTAGCTTTATGGAGAAAAGGGGGAATTTTTGTGGACTGGTGTTTGGGAAGGATTAAAAGCAGTGTGAGCTCCTAGGGTGGCCACCCTATTCCTTTGTGATTGTTGTTCCATGCATTTCCCCCCATTTTGCAAGGGCGTGGGGCTTGAGAAGATTGTTCTCTATTTGAGCCTCCTCCTGTGAGGAGGGTAGACACCTTTGTTTCTCTTTCTTTCATGAATTTTTCTTCTTTTCCTCCTTTTCGCCCTTAGCCTTACATTTGTTGTGGGCGGTGCCCTTATTCAATGTTGCGGCAGATTTTTTGGTAATACGTGGAAAAAACTCTCAGCAACGGATATCTCGGCTCTTGTTACGATGAAGAACATAGCAAAATGTGATACTTAGTATGAATTGCAGAATCACATGAATCATCGAGTTTGTGAACACAATTTTTGCTCGAGGCCTCGGTCGAGGGCATGTTTATCTAGGTGTCGTATCCCATTCAAACGTGCTCCCTGCAATATGTTAGGGAGCAGCGAAGCTGGTCATCCGTGCCCAATGTGGTGCGGTTGGCTGAAATACCTAAAGTGATGTTTCATTGCCTATGTCGGCGAGCGATAATCTTGTCCCCTTGGATGGGCAGTCAGCGTTAGCTGATGCAGGCTTTGTGTGGCATCACATGAAATTGATTTTATCTCTCTTGTCCTCCCATCAAGTAGGGTGGATTTAGCTCCAACTTTGCGACCTCAGCTCAGGTGAGAAAACCTGCTGAGTTTAAGCATATAATTAAGTGGAGGAAAAGAAACTTACAAGGATTACCCTAGTAGCAACGAGCAAATCGGGAAGAGCCCATAATGAATATCGGATGGCAGCGTCTCTTAAATTGTAGTTTGTAGAAGCGTCCTCAGTAGTGGACCTAGGCCAAGTCCCTTAGAAGGGAGCGCCTGAGAGGGTGACAACCCCATCGGGCTGGGACCCTGCTACATCGCGAGGCGTTGTTGGCGAGTTTTGTTGTTTGGGAATGTAGCCCTAATTGGGTGGTAAATTCCATCCAAGGCTGAATACATGTGAGACACTGAAAGCAAACAAGTATCGTGAGGGAAAGGTGAAAAGGAATTTGAAAAGAGAGTTAGAGAGTGCTTGAAATTTCTGGGAGGAAAGTGGATAGAGGTTGTCGATGCGTCTCGGTCCGCCCCTCGACTTGAGGTGCAAACCAACAAGGGCTGTTGCATTGTCACAAGCATGGGTGGATTATTGCCTGTCAGTTTGTCGCTACGGTGGTCGAAGAACAAAGCGTGTGCCCTTGTGGTGGTCCATGTGTACTTGTGCGCTCATGGTGTTGGTTGACAGGCTTTCCATTCGACCTATCTTAAAACACTGACCAAGGAGTCTAACATGTGTGCACGTTGGCAGGTTTGAAAACCTGCGAGGCATAAGGAAGTTGACAAGTGAGATCCCCTCCCTGAGGGGGGTGCATCATCGACCAACCTTGAGCTTATGGGAAGGGTTCGAGTGCCAGCACACCTGTTGGGACTCGAAAGATGGTGAGCTATGCCTTAGGTATAGGGGAAAAATTCTAATCAAACCATCTAGTAGCTGGTTTCCTCCGAAGTTTCCCTCAGGATAGTTGGAGCTCACGCATGAGTTTTATCAGGTAAATCAAATGATTAGAGGCATTGGGGGCGTAACGCCCTCGACCTATTCTCAAAATTTAAATAGGTAAGAGGGTGCATCTTCTCCATTGAGTTGTGTCGTGGAATCAAGAGCTCCAAGTGGGCCATTTTTGGTATGCAGAACCGGTGATGTAGGATGAACCAAAAATTGAGTTACGGTGATAAATTGTGTGCTAACCTAGATCCCACAAAGGGTGTTGGTTGATTAAGACAACAAGATGGTGGTCATGGAAGTCGAAATCCACTAAGGAGTGTGTAACAACTCACCTGCTGAATCAATTAGCCCTGAAGATGGATGGTGTTGAAGCGCACAACCTATACTTTACCGTCGAAGCAATTGCTTGGCTTCGATGAGTAGGAGGACACGGGGGTCTTTGAGAAACCTTGGGTATGAGCTTGGGTGGATCGGCCCCCGGTGCAGATCTTGGTGGTAGTAGCAAATATTCAAATGAGAACTTTGAAGACTGAAGTGGGGAAAGGTTCCATGTGAACAACACTTGGACATGGGTTAGTCAATCCTAAGAAATGGGGAAGCCTTGTATCAAGGGTGCACTCTGCACAATCATTGAAAGGGGATCGGGTTAATATTCCCGAACCAGGACATAGCAGCGAGCGACAACGTTAGGAAATCTAGAGACGTCATTGGGGGCCCTGGGAAGAGTTATCTTTTCTTTTTAATAGCTTGCCCACCTTAGATTCGGTTCACCTAGAGATAGGGTCTAGCATCTGGAAGAGCACCGCACGCCTTGTGGTGTCTAGTGTGCCCTTGATAGCCCTTGAAAATCTGAAGGAATGAGTACCATTCATGCCTGATCGTACTCGTAACCACATCAAGTCTCCAAGGTGAACAAACTTTAGTCAATAGAAAAATGTAGGTAAGGGAAGTTGGCAAAATGGATCTGTAACTTCGGGAAAAGGATTGGCTCTTAGGGTTGGGCCTAGGGGTCTGCGTCCTCAACTCATGGGCTGTTAGCAGTCTGCCCGAGCTACTCTCGCAGCAAGGAGAGCAGTTGCATGTCGATTAGGCTATGGGCGTAGAATGCCCTTGCCAGGGGCTTTTCCCTAGGCGTCAAACAGTTGACTCAGAACTAGTACAGACAAGGGGAATCTAACTGTTTAATTAAAACAAAGCATTACGATGGTCCCTACAGATGCTGGCGCAATGTGACTTCTGCCGAGTGCTCTAAATGTCAAAGTGAAGAAATTCAACCAAGCAAGGGTAAACGGTGGGAGTAACTATGACTCTCTTAAGGTATCCAAATGCCTCGTCATCTAATTTGTGATGCACATGAATGGATTAATGAGATTCCCACTGTCCCTATCTACTATCTAGCGAATCAATAGCCAAGGGAATGAGCTTGGTAGAATCAGTGGGGAAAGAAGACCTTGTTGAGCTTAACTCTAGTCTGACTTTGTGAAATGACTTGAGAGGTGTAGAATAAGTGGGAGCCGTTTTTGGCGCAAGTGAAATACCAATACTTTTAATGTTATTTTATTTATTCTATGTGGTGAGACAGGGAACTACTGATGTTTTTGGCCTTAAGGAACATTTTGGTGGGTCGATCCAAGCAGAGGACATTTTCAGGTGGGCAGTTTGGCTGGGGTGGCACATCTGTTAAAAGATAACGCAGGTGTCCTACGATGAACTCAACGAGAACAAAAATCTCATGTGGAACAAAAGGGTAAAAGCTCATTTGATTTTGATTTTCAGTACGAATACAAACCATGAAAGTGTGGCCTATTGATTCTTTAGATTTTTGGAATTTGAAGCTAGAGGTGTCAAAAAGGTTACCATAGGGATAACTGGCTTGTGGCAGCCACGCATTCATAGCAAATTTGCTTTTTGATCCTTCGATGTCGGCTCTTCCTATCATTGTGAAGCAGAATTTACCAAGTGTTGGATTTTTCACCCACCAATAGGGAACATGAGCTGGGTTTAGACAATCATGAGACAGGTTATTTTTATCCCACTGATGAACTACACCGCAATAGTAATTCAACTTAGTATGAGAGTAACCATTGATTCAAACAATTGGTCATCGCGCTTGGTTGAAAAGCCAGTAGCGTGAAGCTATTATGTGTTAGATTATGATTGAATGCCTCTAAGTCAGAATCCATGCTAGAAGCGATGCATGTCACTCTTAGACTATATCTTGATGCACAGTAGGGGTGTTGCTTTGTTGCCCGAGGGGCCTGTGTCATTTGCAAACCGTGACCATCAAGCATCTCGATTGAGGAAGCTTTGAAGTTCAATTCCAAATAGTCGTTGAGAAGAATCCTTTGTAGACGACTTAAATATGCGACGGGGTATTATAAGTGGAAAAGTGGCCTTGCTGCCATGATCCACTAAGATTCATCCCTTGGTCACCTCAATTCAGAGCTTTGCTCTTGTCACAAACAAATTCGGACAACCCTCCCACTCTCGCGCCTTTGCCTCTTCCTCTAGACAAATTATTTTTATTGCTTGGGGGTGAGAAATTTGGGGTTTCCACACCATGATGGAAAAGGCACTGAAGCACGGGAAAATTGGGCTTTCCATGTCGCGCTCTGGCACCCAAAATTTTGGGGTTTCCATGTCACGCCCCGATGCCCAAAATGTTAGGGTTTCCATGTCATGCCCTGGCAACCAAAAGTTGGGGTTTCCACGTTGCGATGAAAAAGGCACCCAAGCATGGGAAAAATTGGGGTTTCCATGTCGTGCCTTGGTGCCCAAAATTTGGGGTTTCCATGCCGTGCCTCAGTGCCCAAAATTTGGGGTTTCCACCGGGCACCTAAAATTTGGGGCTTCCACCTAGCACAAAAAATTTTGGGGTTTCCATGTCCTGCCCAAAATTTTGGGTTTCCACACAATGCCTAATATTAGAGCTTCCGCCAAGTGAAAAACAAATTGGGATTTCCATGTCGCACCCAAAATTTGGGGTTTCCACCCGGCACCTAAAATTTGGGGCTTCTGCCTAGCGCAAAAAATTTAGGTTTTCCATGTCACGCACAAAATTTGGGGTTTCCAAGTCGCGCTCCTGTGCCCCAACCTGGGGAAGCTTGGGGTTTCCATGTTGTGCCACGACCGAAACTGGCAGTGCCCAAGCCCGGGGAAACTTGGGATTTAAATGTTGTGCCCTAGCACCCAAGCCAAGGAAACTTGAGGTTTCCATGTCACGCTGGACTGAAACCGGTGACACCCAAGCTTGGGGAAACTTAGAGTTTCCATGTCGCGCCCTGGCACTCGAGCTTGTGAAACCTGGGGTTTCCATGTTACACCACGGTCGAAACCGGCGGCACCCAAGCCTGGGGAGACTTGGGGTTTCCATGTCCTACCCTTGATGGAACCACAGGTTTCCACATTTTATGGCATGATGGAAATGCGGGGTTTTCAAAAATTCCCCAATGCGGGGAACTTCGGGTTATGACGATGCAAACCAGCTCACGAGTCTAGGGAACTTGGGGTGTTTCGAAACTGTTGCCCAAGTCTGGGGAACTCGCAATTTCCATATCGCGGCGTGGCTAGAACCACCAAAAGAAACCACCCAAGTCTAGGAAACGTGGGGTTTCCATGTCGCAGCACACCCTGAATCACCCGAGAGTCTCTAAAACTTCGAATTTCCATGTCGTGGGGCGATGAAAATCCACCAAAGTCTGGGGAACTTGAGGTGTCCATTTTGTGGCGTGATAGAAACCGCTACCCAAGTTAGTGGACACATGGGGTTTCCATTTTGCGTCATGAAAAAAATTGCTACCCAAGTCTGGGAAACGCAGGGTTCACTCGCGCCATGGCTAAAACTACCACCCAAGTCTGGGGAGCTTCAGGTTTCAATGTCATGGCATGACATCGAATGACCGCCCAAGTTTGGGGAGCTTCATGTTTCGATGTCATTGCGTGACAGGGAATGATCGCCCAAGTTTACTGAACACAAGGCTTTCCATTCCGTGGAATGACAGAAACTGCCTAATTATGGGAAACTCGAGGTCTTCCATGTCCCGCCATGATAGAAACTGCAACCTCGGTGCAGGGAACTTGGGATTCCATGTCGCGGAATGATAGAGAACCGCCCAAGTCCGCAGAACCCAGGGGCTTCTATTTCATGGCATGAGGGAAACCACCTAACTCTAGGAACCTCTGGGGTCTCCATCTCCCACCCGGGAAAAAACCACGGCTTTGGTGCAGTGAACTTGGGTTTCCATATCACAACATGACTGAAATAGCCCATGTTTATGGAACTCATGGTTTCCATGTTGCAGAACGATGAAGAACCACCCAAGTCTTGCAAACTCGAGGTTTCCATTTCGCAGCGGGGTGGAAACTGCTTACCTAGTCTATCTCTGGAACTTGGGGTTTCCATGCCTCATTGCGACAGGAGCCATTCAAGTGCGGGGAAAGTGGGGTTTCCCTACCCCATCGTGATGAAAATTGCCCAAGTGCATGAAATCTACGGTTTCCATGTCCCATTGTGCCAAAAACCTCTACCACGTATGGGGGGGCCTGGCGTGTTAAGTATCGAGTCAGAAGTGCCTGAGAGAGTCGAAAGACTAAACCCATAGTACAGGCACCTACGTTTGGTTATATACGACTCAGGTGAGTGTTCGGTTATATGCGAAGACTTGGCATGACCTTCACTTATGCACGATGGTGATGGGCACACACATAGTAGGCGCGTCGTGTTGGGCATGGCGCATGGCCCTTGATACGTGCACAATGGGCGAGTCACCGACAGAAGGCACGCGGGCGACCCTTGTTGGGTGTTGGATGAAAGAGGTGACCATGTGCAGATGAGTTAGGATGTGGGAAGGTGTGCAACGTGCGGCAACGAGTGTAATCAGCTAAGTGTTGGAGTTGACCCATGGGTGTGACGATGCACAAGAAGGGACGTGGTGGTTCATTAGAATGGGGTGCGTTGAGGTTATGTGGTAGGTCAGTCGGGCATGCATGTTGATGGAGTTGATCCCTGTTATCCCCAAGAGACATAAACCTTGGTGAAAGGATGCGTAAAAGTAAGGAGGATGGCATCAATGAAGGGACATCGAACTCAAGCCTCCACATTGTATAACAAGTGCAAAGGAAGGAGTTGGGCAAAAACACAAGGAAGAGAAGGACGCAGGTAAGAGGGCCGAACCAATGAGCGGATTACAGTGGGTGGGTCGGACTTGGTAGTACAGACAGACAGAGCAGGGCAGGTTACTGACCAGGTAGGTAGGCTGCACTACATGCAGACCATGCACCCTCACTATGGACCGTATTGAGAGGTAGAGTTTGGGTGCCGCAAAATGGAAAGTTGGGTGGACAGGTTCACAGTTTAGGTGTGGAGTTGTGTCATGGAGGCCACAAGCAGTGCAGCACAACCACATTACATGATGGGTTGAAAGAATAATTGAAGAAGATAAACTGATGGTAAGTTATTTTCGCTGCATTGTTAAGAACACTTATTGGAAAATTGACTAAGTGATGAAGTAGGCACAAACCTTGTACTCAAGTATTGGTAAAAGGAAAAATTATAATGGTGCCACACTTGCTTATGTGTGGTTGAAATACTACCACTAGGATAGGAGAATGACATGGGGTCTCCCAGTCCCTCCTCAACAAAAGTCGCCAAATTGTGATAAACCCTAGGATTCCATGTCCCGCCTTGTTGAAAGCCTCCCACGTGCGGGAAATTTGGGGTTTCCATGTCTCATCACGATGGAAATTGCCCCAGGTGTAGTAAACTTGGTGTACATCGAGCCTACAACCTCACATCAAGAAGAAGGCTCGATTGGTCAAGAGAATGAAGGTCTCTTCATTAGTAAAGGATCTCGCTAAGGATCAAAAGTTGGAGTCTCTTCTAGAGCTAGTCCACCAAGGACTATCAAAAGTTGAAAGGACATAGTGTTAGGGAACGAAGTGCCGATGAAACAAAGTTTAGAGAGAAGGAAAAACTTGACTTGTTCTTGGAGGATATTATTGTCAGGGGTCTAGTGCTTCGCAATGACTAATAATAAGCTTTAATAAGAGAAATTTACAAAAGGGTTTTCCTCCCTGAGAGAGAGAGTTTTTTCTTTGGCAAAGAGCCAACATCTTGTGTTCTTGTTCTTATGTTTTTGGCACCAGTTTGATGAAGTAAACACACATGCATTAATAAGAAGAGAAGAAGATTAAGATAACAAGATAAATTGTAAAACAGCTTCACAAATGGTTTTCAAATCTTGAAGAATCTCGCTATACCCCATTGCCCCAGATTCTTCAACGCGGTATCGGAGCTATAGTGACACATCAAGGAAAGGGAATCTCAAGAACATTCGCAAGATTGAACCATCAAGCCAAGAAGTCTCAATCACATTAAGGAAAAGAAGATCTACCAACTATCATTCATTATGGAAGACTACAAAGCAAGAAGAAACACCTTGTATAAAGGCACCTACAAGAAGAACAAATCAAAGAGGGACCTACATCAAGCTGCACCATCTTGAAAAATGAAAGGCACTACGAGTCAAGTCATCAAGCAAGTCCATTAGGAGAAAGAAACATGAAGAACATCAAGATCTAAGGAAGGCAAGCCATCAAGTCTTCAAGAAGAAAGAAATTTCACTACATCTCAAACTCTATCAAATAAGTATATGTCCCCTTCTGAGTATACCTCAATGTCCTTTTGCAAGGAAAGTAACAAATTGGTTGGGACCACTACACATCCAAAGTCCAATGATTTGGATGACAAGAATATGGATGCTACAAAACAGATTGTCCTCAACTTAAGAAGGAAAACAACAACGAGAGAAAAAGGGAAGAAGCTCATGTAACTCAAGAAGTGAAAGAAGACGACAAGAAGAAAAAGAAGGAAGATCATCCGATGAGTAAGTCAACCTCTTTTCTTAATGTCTTCTTTCAAAGTTTTGAGTGGTATAGGAGCATATATAAATAGACAGATTGTGTGGTTAAAGATATCTTCTAGAATATAGGAGAATGGTGTAGATATAGCTCAAGATATTCATATAGAAGGAGCATACGTATTATAGGGTCTCATCCACAATGAAAAAATGATTGATCATGATCAAAATTCTTAGAAAGCCTCCATCATGAAAAGAAGAAACATTTGCAAGGTAAGGGTCTTCAAGATCCTCTGATAGAATCTTCAAAATAAGGTTCGTACATAAGGGGGTAGATGTCTGATTGGAAGTCCCATTTATGGGATTCAAGAAAGGATGATATACAGGCGAGAACAGATGAAGCAAGAAAGGCTACACCAATCGAGGAGAACTATCAAATAAAGCCAAGATGATAAAAGCATAATTAAGATGAGGTATATATGCATCAAAGTTTAAGTCATGTCATCATATATATTGTGTCATGGGAAAAGATCTAGAATCATGATCAAGAATAAAAGGATCTCTTTCACCAACGATTTGCTCGGAGGCATGTACTACAATGGAGTAAAGGTCAACATGAATAAGTGCTCTCATAAGGAGTATAAGGTGGTTGACTAATCAATCCAAGAAGAAGCAAATAAATAAAGAGATCAAGCATGTGAAGAACATCATGGTCACAAATAATAACTCTTTGAAAAGATTGCTCAACATCTCTCGAAAGAAGGCATGGAAACTCTGACAAACGAAGAAAAAGATCAAAGGACCCTTGACACCTACAAAGGCCTTGGAGATAGTAAGGTGCAGATAACCGATTCAACTCTACAAATATGCTATGATGAAGAGGCCATGCAACAAAAGAACCATTTGATGTTGAAGCAATATCACGATGAAGTCATGAAGGGCCACTAAATCAAAGTATGGGAACAAGCAATTACAACTAAGCATCCATGTGATAAGTATTATGAAGGATAGACAAGATGAAAAAGGAGTAGTTAGATGACAAAAAGGACCTGATATATATCAAGAAGGCCACTTTCCACGAAGGGAGTAATGACATGACAAACCAGGAGGGAAAGTGATCGATGGTCGGTACCCTAACAAGAAGAAGCTCAAACAAAGACTTCATGATCTCGAAGGAAAGAAGGAGATCAAGCAGCTGAAGGAACCATGAAGAAGGCATTGTTAATGAATGGACAAGTTTCTAGCTAAGAGGGAGTTCTAACAAGCTCCCAACTACAAAGGAGCTTGGGCAAGTTCCTTGTCAGAGTAAACTTGGGCATGTCTTCCTCAATCAAGGGGAATAGATAGACACGACATTCTTGTCTTCACTTGGCAAGAAAGAATGGGAGGATTGGGTAATCATCTGGCATCTGATGCTCTTTGAGGATGTGTAGGGCATCCAAGATAATAGTAGGCAAGAGGAGCGATATTCTTTGAGGGCTGGGAACCCAAGACAAGAATTTTCCTAGAAGGTCATGCTCAGGGAACACCTGGGTGGGTATGTACTTTGAGAGACAATGACTAAGGTGTTTATAATCCATTAGCCTCGCCAACATTTTGCTCTGATCTTATGAGAGATAAAGTTGTTAGTCAAGGCCTTGCTATGAACAATGTTGGCTAATATGATGTTATAACAGATGGGTTGCCAATATGGTTTCTCTTATGTGAATTATTCAAGATTGAAAAATAGTTAAACACCTTGTAATGATTTATAAATACCTCCCTAGTTAAGAGGGGGTGTTGAAGAAAGTGTAACTGGGTTTGGTCTTCATAAATGTACTTTTGATATTTGTATTTATTCAAGAAAAGAAATATATATTATATATAATTATATATATATATATATATATATATATATATATATATATATATATATATATATAAATATATATATATATATATATAATATTATATTTATATATATATATATATATATTTATTATCATTGAGTTTCTTGCTCATTGAAATAGGCCTAGCACATGTTAAAGTGTTATAGGTGAGTCGAAGAGTCAAATGAAAATGTTGAAGACCTTAAGGGCATGTTACACTAGGTATATTTATGTATTAGAGTCAAGGATATTCCTACCCTTGTGCGTTCGTTCAGGTTGTGTGGCCACTCAAACCCAAAATTTCCTTTGGGCAGGCCAGGTCATGCCATGTTGTGCCATGTGTGGGTGCCTGGGCATAGGTGTCCATGCTGAAAATGCTATGTCGTGACCACCAATGTGTCTTCTACAATTTCATGCACCCATTTTCTCGATGCTCCCTCATGCCTTTGTTCAGTCATGTCGACGCCCATGTAAACTCATTCGGGCGGGTCCTTTGAGGGCGTCTGGGTAAACTCATTCGGGCAGGTCATTTGAGGGTGTCTGTGTATACTCATTTGGGCGGGTCATTTGAGGACGTTTGTGTAAACTCATTTAGGTAGGTTTTTTAAGTGGGTATTTTGGGCATGTCGGGTGAGGGCGTCCATGTAAACTCTTTCGGGAAGGTCAGCTAAGTCAACCAAGGGTGTTTGTGTAAACTCATTCGGGTAGATTATTTGGGTGGGTCGGACGAGGGTGTCCATGTAAACTCGTTTAGGCGGGTTGAGTGGGTTAGCCGAAGACGTTCATGTAAACTTATTCGGATGGGTTGTTTGAGGGCGTTCGTGTAAAGTTTTTTAGGTGGGTTGCGCGAGGGCATCCGTGTGAACTTGTTTGGGCGGGTCAGGTGAAGGAATTCATGTAAACTAATTCGGGCGGGTCAGGTGAGGGCATCCATGTAAACTTGTTCGGGCGGGTCGGGCAAGGGCATTCATGTAAACTCATTTGTGTGGGTTGTTCAGTGTGAGGGCACGCTAGTGCACACGAGCCCGCATAAAAAATGCTAAGTTGTGACCCGAGGTGGGATTTGTGCACATTCATGCAGCTCGTTTGCCTAGCTCTCCCTTGTCCCTTCATTTTAGTCGTGTGGGCACCCATTTAAACTTGTTGGGCAGGTCGTTTGAGGGCGTTCGTGTAAGCTCATTTGAGCGGGTCGTTCAGGCAGGTCATTCGAGGGTGTCCATGTAAACTTGTTTGGGTGAGGCATCCGTGTAAACTCATTTGGGTGGGTTGAGCGACGACGTCTGTGTAAACACGTTCGGGCGGGTTAGGCAAGGGCATCCATGTAAAGTCATTTGGGTGGGTCGAGTGAGGGTGTTTGTGTAAACTTGTTCAGGCGGGTCGGGCGAGGGCATCTGTGTAAATTCATTTGGGTAGGTCGGGCGAGGGCATCTGTGTAAACTCGTTCAAGCGAGTTGGGCGAGGGCATGCCCAGGCACATGAGCCCATATAAAAAATGCTAAGTGGTGGCATGGGGTGGGCTTTGTGCACATTCGTGCAGCTCGTTTTCCTGGCTCTCCCTTGTCCCTTTGTTTCAATCGTATGGGTGCTCATGTAAACTCATTCAGTTAGGTCGTTTAAGGGTGTCCATGTAAACTCATTCAAGTAGGTCGGGCGAGGGCATCCGTGTAAACTCATTTGGGCAGGTCGGGTGAGGGCATCCATGAAAACTAGTTCAGGCAGGTTAGGTGAGGGCGCACCCGAGCACACAAGTCCATATCAAAAATGCTAAGTTGTGACCTGGGGTGAGCTTTGTGCATGTTCATGCAGCTCGTTTGCCAGACTCTCCCTTTTCCCTTCATTTTGGTCGTGTGGGAACCCATGTAAACTCATTTGAGTTGGTCATTTGAGGGCGTCCGTGTCAACTCATTCGGGTGGGTCATTTGAGGGTTTCCGTGTAAATTCGTTTGGGTGTGTAAGGCCCTATGGTCTATGCGACTGGTGGGCGCACTCACTGAGCAGACAAGAAAAGCGAAATAGATGAGTTGCAGTCAAAACAGGCGAGACACATGGTGAAAAGTGTGGGCAGGAAAAGTTGGTCACAGACTTATAGCAGGGGAGATGGGGTCGACCCGCTGGCCAACTTGAACCAAAGTGCGATGAGGGGTGCGGCCACCCATGAGTTGGGTGGGCTGACCGAACACATAACATAAGTGGAGAGTCGACTGGGCAGTATAACATAGGTCGGCAAGGTGGCATGACTCGCCACCAAAGCATATGAATAGGTGGTGAGTTGGATAGGCAAAGACATCATTTGATCAACGAAAACCAACGAACAAGCATTCAAGGTGAAGTGCGAGTGAGTTGGGGAGTCACAGCAAGTGTGAGGGAAAAGATGATTGTGGGCCGCAGGTCATGAACTCGCATGATGGGTGACTCCACACAATGGAACAATGTTCAGGATGAAACAAAGGCGAGTCGGGCAAGGCTGAACAATATGTGCGTTTGCTGACAAGTTGGGTAGATAGTGAATGGTGGAACGGTGAAGGCGTTCAGTGGAAAGTTTGTCGAGTCGGGAAAGGTTGGCACGATGGGTGCGCCCATCGATGAGACAAGTTGAATGGGTGAATGTCGGATGAACGTGTGTGGTGGGTAGCTGTGCACGATGAAATGGCTGACATGGTGAATGTGCGGATGGGTGGCCTGGGTAGGGAATGCCGTGCATGACGAAACGAAGGAGTGCTGGTTTGGTGAAATAGAGGTGTGACTAGTGCAGAGGGTGCCTGGGTGAGGCGACACGGTTATGACGAGGTGTGCCCGAGTTGGGAAAAAGACATGACGACAAGTGTAAACTTGGGGTTTCCAAGGTTTAACTTATACTTTGTAAAAGTGAAGATTATATAGGGCAGACTCATATTGCAGGGATTTGCCCCTCCCATTATACTGTTGTGCATTTCTACATGTATAATGTTGTTGATGATGAACATGTATGGGTTTGCATCTGTATAAAGGAAAAATATAATACTTGGTAATGAAAACAAAACTAAGTATAGAAGTTAGGTGTAGTCCATGAACATAAGTATTGGTGAAAAGAAAGTGTTCGGTGGTGTCGCACCTCGCTATAGTGCGGTTGGAAGATTACTGCCAGTGTAGGGGTATCAGAGCTGATGATCAGGAAGCTGATTGGGTTGACGATGAGGTGCTGATACACACTTGAAATTCATGACAAGTGGTATCAGAGTTGATCAGGTTGATGTAGGAGCTTGTTCAAGTTTTGCAGGAAACTTGGTGAAGTGATAGCAATGTCGAGACTGATTCGGAAGTTTAGGTGAAAGAAGTTGATCCTTGATCAAGAGCTGATTCAGTTTGCAGAGAATCTAGTGAATAGTGGACGATATATACTAGATCACAAAGAAGGAAGATAATGGTAGAAATGGTAGGTGAATCTCATGTTGTGGGTGAATCTAGCCACAATGAAACTGAGGCTTTCATAAATAGGATATTGGAAAGGATGGAAGAATTGGATTCTTTCTGGACTTTGAGAGTGGCGGGGATCCTTAAAGATCAAGAAGGCAATGCGAAGATGAGAGAGGAATTCAATGAACTCCAGACCCGATATGAGTATACTAACTTTAAGTATACACAACTTGAAGAGGAAGTCAAGGAGATTGGGAAGGCAAGAAACCGAGATTTGGCAGAAATCTTGAACTTGCAGAAATCTCTTGACGAAGTGAAGGATGAGATAGTGATGTTGAAGAAGGTTGTGAGAAATAACTCAGGTGGAGGAGTGCCTCATGTGAAAGTTAAGGAAAGGGAATCTTATGATGGTACAAGAAGTGCGAAGACTCTTGGTAACTTTCTATGGGATATGGAGCAATACTTGGAACGCTTGGATTTGCCAGATAAGGAGACTGAAGTGAATGTGAATGCTCAATTCCTGATGAAGGATGCTAAGATGTGGTGGAGAAGGAGCATGGATCAGATTGTTAGAAAATTATATATTACGAAGCAATGGAAAACATAAAATATTTCAGAAATATAAACACAAAAAATGCATAAAACAAGAGAGACACAGATATACGTGGTTCACCCAGTTTGGGCTACTTCCACCCTGAACAACCAATCCTTCATTTCTATTATACAAAAAAATGAAGAGACACAACCTACAACAGATCCACTGTAATATCCTCTATTTTCTCTCACAGTCTCACCTCTTTGTTTCTCTCTCAGAGAATACACATCTATTACACATCCTCAATACAAGCCCTCATACAAAGAGAGGGGTTGCCTTCTAGGGAAAAAAACCCTAAACTAAACATAAGTTCTACCATCAGATCATCTGCCTAATGAACGATGCAGATTAACTAGAAAATACTATACTTTTACAAGGCAATTTTACATCTATTTTTAGCTTCGGGGGCGCTACCCCTGAAACCTCTACCAGGGGACCACTAGCCCCAGACCCCCCAGCCGGGGGGGTTCCTCCCCCCCCCCCCCCCTGAACCCCCGAGGGGGGAGAAGTCTCCCCTGCACCAGCCATGTGGAGGGTGTACAAAAGTCCTGGTATACATCTGGCTGAAAACAAGACCTCTACAATCTGCTCCATACTCAACAATCTCCCATTGGAGAATGATTTTTAGAAACTCCACTGTTTGCTTCTTGTTGGACAATGACTCCTCTTTGGACCTGGCTGTTCTCATTTCATTATCATCCTGAATGCCAATTGAAACTAAGCATATCTTATTTTCTCCCTTGTTACACTTTTTATTAGCATATCTGTAGATTTCTGGCTTAGTGTGTATCTTTCCAGCTTCAACTCTCCATCTTCCAACACTGATCGTATGAAATGGTACTTGAGCTATATGTGTTTAGTCCTGGAATGAAATGCTGAGTTCTTTGAAAGATGAATGGAAATTTGGCTATCACTATATAACGTGTCCATATCATGCTCCTTACCCAATTCACCCATAAACCTTTGTAACCAATCATTTCTTTACTAGCCTCTATAGCAGCAACATACTCTGCTTCTATTGTTGAAAGTGCAACAACACTTTGGATTTTTGAAACCCAATTGAAAGTTGTTCCACCTACAGTAAATACATATTCTGTAGTGCTCCTCCTGTTATCTCTATCACTTGCCATATCTGCATCAACATATCCCTGTAGAAAAATTTTTGAACCACCAAAGCATAATGCTTGATTTGTGGTACCTTTCAAATATCCGAGAATTCATTTCACTAACATCCAATGTTCCTTTCCTGGATTGTTCATGTACCTGCTTACAACTCCCACTGCATGTGTAATATCAAGCCTTGCGCAGACCATTGCATACATTAAGCTTCCAACTGCTGATGCATATGGAACTTTAGACATATAATCCATGTCTTCTTAGGTCTTTGGGCACCTTTCCTTACTAATATTGAAATGGCTAGAAAAAGGTGTATTAACTAGTTTTGCATTGTGCATATTAAATCTTTTCAATGCCTTTTGTATGTACTCATTTTGAGACAATGTTAATTTGAGATTTTTCTTGTCTCTAGTTATTCTCATACCAAGGATTTGTTTTGCAGCTCCCAAATCCTTCATTGCAAATGAATTTGCCAATTTTTTTTGAGCACATTTATTTCCTACATGTTAGACCCTGCAACAAGCATGTCATCTACATACAATAACAATATAATATAGCTACCATCATTTTTCTTTTTCAGATAAACACAATGATTAGAGTGACATATAGTATAACCTTGTTCAGAGATAAACTTGTCAAATTTTAGATACCACTGCCTTGGAGCCTGTTTTAAGGCATACAAGCTCTTCTTCAAACTGCACCCTAGTTTCTCCTTCCCTTTTACCTCATATCCTTCTGGCTGCTGCATATATATCTCTTCCTCCAAATCCCCATGGAGAAAGGTTTTCTTTACATCTAACTACTCAAGATGCAAATCTTCAACTACTACTAGACTTAAAATAGTTCTGATTGAAGTCATTTTAACAACAGGAGAAAATATTTCATCAAAATCAATACCTTTCTTCTGTGCAAACCCTTTCACCACAAGTCTAGCTTTGTACCTCTGTTTTCCTCCATCTTCTTACTTCAGCTTGTAAACCCATTTATTCTACAACGTAGTCTTACTTGCAGGCAACCAGACTAAGTCCCAAGTCTGGTTATGCATTAAGGAATCCATCTCTTCTTCCATGGCTATCTCCCACTTCTTCTTGCTTTCAATCTGCATTGCTTCTTCATAATATTCGAGTTCACCAGAATCAGTCAACAATAAATAATATAATGAAGGAGAGTATCATTCAGGGGGTATACTTATTTTGGTAGATCTTCTAACACCACTTTCAGGTGTTTCGGGTGCCTGTTGCTGTTGTGGTGGTTGGTGTTGTTGTGGTTGTTGATTATTATTATTTTCAGGCACCTTTACTTTTCAGTGATTTCATCAAGAACTGCATATTCCTTGTTTTGTTTTTCCTATTCCTTTTCCTGCAACTGATTCGTATACAAGACCTTTTCATTGATTATTACATCTCTGCTCCTAATAATTTTGTGATTTTCATAATCGTATAAGCGATAACCAAAATCATTAACACCATATCCAATAAAGGTACATTTCTTTGATTTTTCCTCAAACTTTGTTCTATTTTATTTATTAATATGGACAAAGGCCTCAACCAAAAGGCCTTAAAAAATAGTAGTTTACCTTTTACCTTTCCATGCTTCCTTTGGAACACCACCATCCAAGGAACTTGAAGGCCCTCTGTTTATTAGATAAACAACAGTATCTACAGTATCTGCCCAAAATTGTAAAGGAAATCCTACATTCAATCTCATGCACCTTACATGATCCATGATTGTTCTGTTCATCCTTTCTGACACACCATTTTCTTGTGGTGTTCTTGGAACCGTCTTCTCTCTGCGAATTCCATGTTCAGAACAGTACCTATCAAACTCTTTGTTGCAATATTCACCTGCATTGTCTGATCTGAGACACTTCAATTTCTTTCCTGTCTCAATCTCAACCAAAGCTTTCCATTTCTTGAAAGTATCAAATACATCAAATTTATTCTTAATACAATAAATCCAAGTTTTCCTAGTTGCATCATCAATAAAAGTAACATAATAATGAGAGCCACTGAGAGATAATACTTGAGCAGGTCCCCATACATCTGTATGCACAAGCTCTAATTTTTCTCTCTTCTTTCTTTCGCAATTACGAGAAATCCGACTCTCTTCTGTTTTCCATAAATGCCATTCTCATAGAAGTCCAAATCAACATTCTTCAAACCTGGTAACAAATTCCTTGAGTGAAGAATATTCATCCCCTTCTCACTCATGTGTCCAAGCCTACGATGCCATAATGCCACATCTGCTCCTCTGGAAGTTTAATCATTAACAAAGTTAGAAATACCATTGCATAAATACAATGTACCAACCTTTTCACCTTTTTCTATTACCAGGGCTCCTTTGGTGACCTTCCAAGCTTTATCTATGAAAGTTGTCACACAACCTTCACCACCTAATTGCCCTGTTGAAATCAGATTTTTCTTCAGATCTAGAACATGCCTTACCTCCTAAGTAGGCATTGGTTTCCATTCTGCTGTTTTACAAGAACCTTAGACATTCCAACAATTTTACAGGGTTTATCATCACCCAAATAGACTTGTCCAAAATCTCCTTGAACATAGTCCTGTAAACATTTCTTATCAAGTGTGGCATGGAATGAGGCCCGTGAATCTACCACCTAGGAATAATATTTTCAAAAGAAAGAATCAAAGCATCTTGTAACACCTCACCTATCACATTTGCTTCATGATTGTTTTCTTGTTGTGCATCTCCTTCTTTTCCCTTCTGAGATCTACAGTCTTTCTTTAGGTGTCATTTCTTTTCGCATTTCCAGCACACTATCCCCGATCTAGACTTGGATCTGTCTTTCCTTGATTTACTGCGATATCCTGAGCTCTTTCCTCTTTCCATTTTTCTTCCCCTAGACTCTGCACTCAAAGCATTTCCTGATGTCTCACCAGAGCTTTTCCGTCGCATTTCCTCGCTAAGGATAGCACCGACAAAATCATCAAACTTTAAAGTACTAGATCCAGAAACAAAGTTACTAATGGCCATTACTAAACCATTCCAATTTTCTGGCAATGAGCACAAGAATAACAGAGCTCTAACTTCATCATCAAAGTTTACCCCTACAGAACATAACTGACTTGTAACAGTATTAAAATCATTTAAATGGCCTGCAACAGATCCACCTTCTGACATCTTCATATTAAATAATCATTTCATAAGAAATACCTTGTTTGAGGCCGAGGGTTTTTCATATAGTTTCTCTAATGCCTTAATCAAACCCTCTATATTTTTTTCCTTCGAAATGTTGAAGGTGACCGACACAATGAGGCACAACCGTACTTTTCTGAGTGCCTTTTTATTGAGAAGGTTCCATTCTTCATCTGACATACCCATCAGCATCTTTGTTTTTCCGCCCAATGGTAGGTACATATCTTTTTGATACAGATAATCTTCCATCTGCATCTTCCACATCGAGAAGTTTTGAATATTAAATTTCTCAACCCTAAACTTTCCATCTTCCACCATTGCTCCCACTCGAACGAGGGATGCTTCTTTCCTGCGAGTTTATCAGCCAAATAGGCCTTCGGCTCTAATACCAGATGTTAGAAAATTATATATTACGGAGCAATGGAACAAATAAAATATTGCAGAAATATAAACACAGAAAATGCATAAAACAAGAGAGACATAGATATACGTGGTTCACCTAGTTTGGGCTACGTCCACCCTGAACATCCAGTCCTTCCTTCCTATTATCTAGAAAAATGAAGAGACACAACCTACAACAGATCCGCTATAATATCCTTTGTTTTCTCTCACAGTCTCACCTCTCTGTTTCTGGCTCAGAGAATACACATCTATTACATAGCCTCAATACAATGCCCTCATACAAAGAGAGGGGTTGCCTTCTAGGGCAAAAAACCCTAAACTAAACATAAGTTCTACCATCAGATCATATGCCTAATGAATGGCCCAGATTGACTAGAAATTACTATACTTTTACAAGGAAATTTTACATCTAATTTTAGCTTTAGGGGTGATGTCCCTGAAACCCCCGCTGGGGGACCGTTGGCCCCCGGACCCCCCAGCTGGGGGGGATTGGCCCCCCCAAACCCCCCACGGGGGGACAAGTCCCCCCCCCCCACCCCCCCGCGTGGAGGGGTGTACAAATTTCCTGGGTATACATCCGGCTGAAACAAAGACCTCTAAACAATCATGCTCCATACTCAACACAGATTACTAGTGGTAGTGCTGATGAAATAACTTCATGGGGTGACATGAAGAAGGCTTTGCAAAACCACTTCATTCCTCAGGATAAAACATGGGAAGCAAGGATGAAGATAAAGTACATTAAGCAAACAGGAAGTTTGTAGACATATCAACAAGAGTTTCTAAGTGTAGTTCTGGAACTTCTAGACATGGCGGAAATGGACAAGGTGTTCAACTTTATTATTAGGCTGAAACCTTGGGCATGCAATGAAGTGAAGAGGTAGAATATTAAGACACTTGAGGAGGCTTTTGCTGCTGTGGATCATTTGGTGGAGCATTATGACAAAATTTCTGATGATAAAAAGAAGAATTTCGATAAGCCAAAAGAGAAGTAAGATGATGCTTAAAAATCAGATGACAAGTCAAAGAATAAAAAACCATTCAAGTGTTGGATATGTGTGGAACCACATATGGTGAATAATTTTCCTTCCAAACCGAAAGTGGTTGGCATAGTCTAATACGAAGAAAGAAGGAACTTTTGTGGGGGTGATGCAAATACTTGGAGCTATAGTTGCTACAAAAGCGGTCTCTCAAAGAGATCTGGAAAGGAACAACTTGGAGTATGTTCGAATGAAGGTTGGGAGTGTGGATGTACTCACTATGGTTGATAGTGGGGCTACTCACAACTTCATGAGTGAGGATGTTGCGAGAAGGATTGGGCCAAAGTTTTTACCATTGAAGGCACAAATGAAGACAATGAATTCTCCTCTGATTCCATGATTAGTGTAGCTGAAAGAGTGGACACAACACTAGGTGAGTGGACCGAGAAAGTCAGCTTCACTATAGTGCGGACTGATGACTATGAAGCTGTGCTGGGAATGGAATTCTTGAAACAATATGATGTGATGATTGTTCCACATTTGAAGAAGCTGTACATTTACGATGGAAGGGAAGATGTACCCATTGGTGTGATCAAACCTGAGTGTAAGTTGGCAGTGATGCAGATGGAGGATGAGAAGTGGATGAATGAGGTGTGTAAGTGGTTGTCTACTGCTGAGGCAAAGCTTACAGAATAATCACAAGTTATCAAGACACTATCCGATAGTATCTTGGATTTGTCTTAGAGGCTGGATGAAGTTGAGGATGACAATGACGATGATGTTTGTGTGAGACTGAATGTATAGGAGGAGGATTAGGTTGCATATCTACAAAGGGTGGAGATAGAAGATCGAGATAGGTGGATTGAGCTGATTAGTGAGGGAGAGCCTTCAAGCTCTAGTCCCTCCACATCTTCTTAGGTGACATAGAAGATGGGGCTCATTGTTGGCTGCTCATGGCAGTGAGTCCTCTAAACATGTTGAGCAGGTATGACATATAGATGATGCAGGAATGGATTGGCATTAGCATCATGACATGTTGAAGATGGGATGGAGTTTCCATGGATTTGAGAATGGGGAGATTCTTGGTGAGTCCAGGATGTGGCAGAGTCTGAGAAAATACTGGTGTAGGCATAAGGATGTGCATTCTTATGATTTGAGCATGACAGTTGGACTGATCACCCGACTAGTTCGAGTCATGGGGGTCGATAGTGTGTAGAGATGTGTCAGCATTATGTTGGAGTATCTTACTGATAGTTCACGATGGGATGATACATGGTGGAGATGGGTTATTTTTCATATGTTGCAGGGATTTTTGCAATGTATGGACTGGTTGATATAATGGATCAAGGATTAGTTATGATCATGGTGGCAGATGGTTAACAGGATGAGATATTGTCGAGGAAAACAATGATTTCAAGTGGGAGAGGATGTAAAGCCCTACAGTCTATGCAATGGGAAGGCACACCCATCGAGAATATGAGTGAAGCAAAATAGACGAGCTGTAGTCAAAACGGGCAAGACAGACGGTGAAAAGTGTGGGCGAGCAAAGTTGGTTGTGGACTTATAGCGGGTGAGTTGGGCTCGACCCACTAGCCGACTTGAACCAAAGTATGATGGAGGGGTGCGGCCACCCACAAGTAGGGCAAGATGACCGAACACATAACGTAATTGGAGAGTCGATCGGGTGGTATAACGTAGGTTGGCCGAGTGGCATTACCCACCACCGAAATGTATGAATAGGCGGTGCAGTGGATAGGCAAAGACATCATTTGATCAATGAAAACCAATGAAAAAGAATTCAAGATGAAGTTCGAGCGAGTTGGGGAGTCGTAGCAAGTGCGAGGGTGAAGGTGACTGCAGGCCACAGGTCATGAACCTGCATGACCAGTGACTCCACACAACGAAACAACATTCAAGATGAAACGAAGGCAAGTCGGGCAAACCTACACGGCAGGTGCACTTGCCGACAAGTTGGGTAGACTAGTGAATGGTGGAACGGTGAAGGCGTTTGGTGGAAATTTCGGCGAGTCGGGTAAGGACAGCATGATGGGTGCACCTGCTGATGAGACAAGTTCAACGGGTGAATGCCAGATGAACGTGTGTGGTGGGTAGCCATGCATGACAAAACAATTGACACAATGAATGTGTGAATAGGCAAGCCAGGTAGGGCATGCCATGCAGGACGAAATGAAGGGCTAGTTTGGTGAAATGGAGGTGTGACTCATGCGGAGGGCACCTAGGTGAGATGACATGGTTATGACAAGGCGCGTTTGAGTTGGGAAAATGACACGATGAAGTTGATAATTTGGTTAAGTCTAAACTTTGGGTTTCCAAGGTTTAACTTATACTTTGTAAAAGTGAAAATTAAATATATTGATTCGGGCATACTCATATTGCAGGGGAGTTGTCCCTCCCCTTATACTATTGTGCATTCTACTTGTATAATGTTGTTGATGATGAATGTGTATGGTTTTCTTCTGTATAAAGGACAAGTATAATACTTGGTAATGAAAATAAAACTAAGTACAGATGTTAGGTGTAGTCCATGAACATAAGTATAGGTGAAAAGAAAGTGTTCGATGGTGCCGCACCTTGCTATAGTGTGGTTGGAAGATTACCGCCAATGTAGGGGCGTGACAGGGCAGGTCGGGTGAAGGCGTCTGTGTAAACTCATTTGTGTGGGTCAGGCAAGGGCATCCGTGTAAACTTGTTTGGGTGGGTCGGGTGAGGGTGTCTGTGTAAACTTGTTCGAACGGGTCGGGCGAGGGTGTTCGTGTAAACTCGTTTGGGCGTGTCACACGCCTACACTGGCATTAATCTTCGAACTACACTATAGTGAGGTGTGGCACCACTAAACACTTTCTTTTCACCAATACTTATGTTCATGGAATACGCCTAACATTTATACTTAGTTTTATTTTCGTTACTAAGTATTATATTAGTCCTTTATACAGATGAAAACCCATACACATTCATCATCAACAACGTTATACAGAAGAAAGGCACAACAGTATAAAGGGAGGGGAAATCCGTACAATATGAGTCTACCCGAATCAATATATATAATTCTCACTTTTACAAAGTATAAGTTAAACCTTGGAAACCCCAAGTTTACACTTAACCAAATTTCCGACTTCGTCGTGTCATTTGCCCAACTCGAGCACCCCTCATTGTAATCGTGTCACCTCAATCAGGCACCCTCCACATGAGTCACACCTCTGTTTCACTAAACCTGCACTCCTTCATTTCATCGTGCATGGTGTGCCCTACCTGAGTCACCTGTCCACACATTCACCGTGTCAACTGTTTTGTCGTGCACAACTGCCCACTGCACACGTTCACCGTGTCAACCATTTCATCGTGCACGACTGCCCACCACACACGTTCACACGACATTCACACGATGTTCACCCATTCAACTCGTCAACGGTGCACCCATCTTGTAGCTCTACCCAACTCGCCGAATAGTCCACCCGAACGCCTTCACTGAACACCCTCACTAAACGCCTTTATTTCCACCGTTCCACCATTTTTCTTGTCTACCCAACTCGTCGGCAAGTGCACCTATCGTGCAACCTTACCTGACTCATCTTCGTTTCATCCTAAACATTGTCTCGTCATGTAGAGTCACCTGTCGTGCGGGTTCATGACCTGTGGCCTGCAGTCACCATCACCCTCACACTTGCTGTGACTCCCCCAACTCGCTCACACTTCACCTTGAACGCTTGTTTGTTTGTTTTCCATTGATCGAATGATGTCTTTGCCTATCCACCACACCGCCTATTCATACATTTCGGTGGTGGGTCGTGCCAGCCGACTGACATACGTTATACCACCCGACCGACTCTCCACTTATGTTATGTGTTCGGTTGACCCATCCAACTCATGGGTGGCCACACCCCTCCATCGCACTTTGGTTCAAGTCAGCTAGCAAGTCGAGCCCAGCTCGCCCGCTATAAGTCTACAACAAACTTTGCTCGCCCATTTCGCTTCGCTCATCCGCTCAGTGGGAGCGCCCACCTATCGCATAGATTGTAGGGCCTTACATCCTCCCCCACCTGAAATCATTGTCACCCTCGATAATATATCATCCTGGTAAACATCTACCACTAAGATAACAACCAATCCTTGATCCATGACAACAATCAATCCATACATTGCAAACATCTTTGCAAAATATGAAAAACAACCATATCCACCATGTGCCATACCATCATGAATTGTCGTCATGATACTCCAACATAATGCGGACACATCTCTGCACACTGTCGACGCCCATGACTCGAACTAGTCAAGTGATCAGTCCAATTGTCATGCTCAAATCATAAGAATGCACATCCTTATTCCTACACCAGTCTTTTCTCATACTCTATCACATCCTGGACTCACCAAGAATCTCCCCATACTCAGGTCCATGGAAACTCCATCCCATCTGCAACATGTCATGATGCTAATGCAAAGCCATTCCTGTACCATCTATCTGTCATACTTGCTAAACCTATTTAAAGGACACACTACCATGAGCAGCTAACAATGAGCCCCATATTCTAGAAGATGTGGAGGGAGTAGAGCCTGAAGGCTCTCCCTCACTAATCAGCTCAATCCAGCTAACTAGATCTTCTATCTCCATCCTTTGTAGATATGCAATCCAATCCTAACCCTAGACATTCGGCCTCACATAAACATCATCATCATCGTCATGCTCAACTTCCTCCAACCTCCTAGACAAATGCAAGATACTATCAAATAGCGTCCTGATAACCTGTGACTATTCCGTAAGCTTTTCCTCAGTAGTAGACAACCGCTTACACACCTCATTCATCCTCTTCTCATCCTCCATCTGCATCACTGCCAACTTACACTAAGGTCTCGTCACACCAAAGGTTCGAACACCAATGGGTACATCTTCCCTTCCATCGTAAATGTATAGCTTCTTCAAATGTGGAACAATCATCGCATCATATTATTTCAAGAATTCCATTTCTAGCATAGCATCATAGTCATAAATCCACACTATAGTGAAGTCAACTTTCCTGGTCCACTCACCTAGTTTTGTGTCCACTCTTTTAGATACACCAATCACGAAATCAGGAGGAGAATTCACTGTCTTCATTTGTGCCTTCACTGGTACAAACTTCAGCCCAATCCTTCTCGCAACATCCTCACTCATGAAGTTATGAGTAGCCCCATTATCCACCATAGTGAGTACATCCACACTCCCAATCTTCATCTGAACATACTCCAAGTTGTTCCTTTCTGGATCTCTTTAAGAGACCACTTCTATAGCAGTTAGAGCTCCAAGTATCTACATCACCCCCACAAAAGTTCCTTCTTTCTTCGTATTATACTTTGCCACCATAGCCACTTTTGGTCTAGAAGGAAAATTTTTCACCATATGTGGTTCCACACATCCGACACTTCAATGATTTCTTCATCTTCGACTTGTCATCTGATTTCAAAGCATGAAATTTCTTCTCTTTCGGCTTATCAAACTTCTTCTTTTTCTCATCAGAAGTTTCATCATAATGCTCCACCAAATGATCCATAGAAGAAAAAGCCTCCTTAAGTGTCTTAATCTTCTACCTCTTCACTTCATTCCATGCCCAAGGTTTCAGCCCAATAATAAAGTTGAACACCTTGTCCCTTTCCACCATGTCCGGAAGTTCTAGAACTGTACTTGCAAACTCCTGCTGATATGTTTGCAGACATCCCATTTGATTAATATACTTTATCTTCATACTTTCCTCACAAGTTACATCCTGAGGACTGAAGTGGGTCTGCAAAGCCTTCTTCATATCATCCCATGAAGTTATGTCATCAGCACTACCACTGGTAATCTGATCCATCCTCATTCACCAGCACATCTTAGCATCCTTCGTCTAGAATAGATCAGCCACTTTCACTTTAGTCTCCTCATCTGGAAAACCCAAGCGTTCCAAGCATTTCTCCATATCCCATAGAAAGTTACCAAGAGTCTTCGCACTTCTTGTACCATCATAAGATTCTGCTTCCTTGACATTCACATGAGGCACTCCTCCACCTGAGTTATGTCTCACGGCCTTCTTCAACACCGCTATCTCATCCTTCACTTTGTCAAGAGATTTCTACAAGTTCAAGATTTCTACCAAACCTTGGTCTCTTGCCTTCCCAATCTCCTTGACTTCCTCTTAAAGTTGTGTATACTTAAAGTCAGTATACTCATATTGGGTCCAGAATTCATTGAATTCCTCTCTCATCTTTGTATTTCCTTCTTGATATTTAAGGATCCCAGCCACTCTCGAAGGCCAGAAAGAATCCAATTCTTCCATCCTTTCCAATATCCTATTTATGAAAGCCTCGGTTGCATCATGGCTAGATTCATCCACAACATGAGATTTACCTGCGACCTTTGCCATCAGCTTCTTTCTTTGTGATCTAGTATAGACCATCCACCATTCACCAGATTCCATGCAAACTAAATCAACTCTTGATCAATGATCAACTTCTTTCACCTGCACTTTTGAATCAGTCTCGACACCACTTTCACTCCACCAAGTTTCCTACAAAACTTGAACCAGCTCCACCATCAACCTGATCAGCTTTGATACCACTTTTCATGAAGTGCAAGTTTGTATCAACACTTCATCAACAACCTGATCAACTTCTTGATCATCAGATTTGATACCACCTTTCATGCCCCTACACTAGAGATAATCTTCCAACCACACTATAGCGAGGTGTGGCACCACCGAACACTTTCTTTTCACCAATAGTTATGTTCATGGACTATGGCTAACATTGGTAGTTAGTTTTATTTTCATTACCAAGTATTATATTAGTCCTTTATATATATGAAAACCCATACACATTCATCATCAACAACATTATATAGAAGAAATGCACAACAGTATAAAGGGAGGGGCAACTCCCTGCAATATGAGTCTGCCCGAATCAATATATATAATTTTCACTTTTACAAAGTATAAGTTAAACCTTGGAAACTACAAGCTTACACTTAACCAAATTCCCAACTTCATCATGTCATTTTCCTAACTCGGGCACGCCTTGTTGTAACCGTGTCGCCTCACTCGGGTGCCCTCCGCATAGTCACAACCTCGTTTCACCAAACCAACACTCCTTCATTTCGTCGTGCACGGTGTGCCCTACTTGGGTCACCCATCCACACGTTCACCATGTCAACCGTTTCATCGTGCACGGCTGCCCACCACACATGTTCACCTGGCATTCACCCATTCAACTTGTCGGTGGTGCACTTGTCGTGTAGTCCTGCCCGACTCATCGAACCATCCACTTGAATGCCTTCACTGGACACCTTCAGCGAATGCCTTCACCGAACGCTCTCACCAAATTCCCTCACCGAATGCCTTTTTTTCCACCATTCCACTGTTTCACCCATTTACCCAACTCGTCGGCAAGCGCACCTGCCATGCAGCCTTTCCTGACTCGCCTTCACTTCATCTTAAACATCATCTCGTTGTTTGGAGTCACTTGTCATGTGCATTCATGACCTGCAGCCCGCAATCACCTTTGCCCTCACACTTGATACAACTCCCCAACTCGCTCGTACTTCACCTTCAATGCTTGTTCATTGGTTTTCCGTTGATCGAATGATGTCTTTGCCTATCCGCCGCACCGCCTATTCATATTTTTTGGTGGCGGGTCGTGCCACTCGGCCGATCTACGTTATAATACCCGACCAACTCTCCACTTATGTTATGTGTTCGATCAACCCGCCCAACTCATGGGTGGCTGCACCCCTCCATCGCACTTTGGTTCAAGTTGGCTAGGGGGTCTAGCCTAGCTCACCCGCTATAAGTATGCAACCAACTTTGCTCACCCGCACTTCTCACTATGTGTCTTGCCTGTTTTGACCGCAACTTGTTCGTATCAATTCACTCGTCTGCTTAGTTGGTGTGCCTGCCCATCGCATAGATCACAGGGCCTTATAGGGTGGGTCGGGCGAGGGTGTCTGTGTAAATTCATTCAGGTAGGTCGGGCGAGGGCGTGCTTGGGCACACGAGCCCATATCAAAAATGCTAGGTTGTGACCTAGGGTGGGCTTTGTGCACATTCGTGCAGCTCGCTTGCCCAACTCTCCCTTGTCCCTTCATTTTAGTTATGTGGGTGCCCATGTAAACTCGTTTAGGCAGGTCATTTGAGGGCATCTGTGTAAACTCATTTAGGTTGGTCGAGCAAGGGTGCACTCCGGCACACGAGCCTGTATCAAAAATGCTAAGTTGTGACCTGGGGTGGGATTTGTGCACATTCGTGTAGCTTGTTTTCCCAGCTCTCCCTTATCCCTTCGTTTCGGTTGTGTGGGCACCCATGTAAACTCATTCGGCTGGTTGTTTGAGGGCGTCCGTGTCAACTTGTTCGGGCGGGTTGGGTGAGGACATCCATGTAAGCTCATTCGGGTGAGGGCATCTGTGTAAACGCATTTGGACGGGTTGGGGGAGGGCGTCTGTGTAACTTTTTTCGGGCGTGTAAGGACTTTCGTTCTAGGTGACGGGTGGGCGCACCCACTAAGCAAACGATTGAAGTGAAACAGATGAGTTGCGGCTAAACGAGGGAGACACACAATGAAGAAATGTGTGAGAAAAGTGTTGGTCGTAGACTTATAGCGGGGGAGCTGGTCTCGACCCGTTGGCCAACTTGAACCAAACATTATGTGACGGGTGTGCGGAGGGGTAGCCACCCATGAGCTGGGGGTGGGATGACAGAACAACATACAATTTATAACATTTGTGGTGAGTCGTCTAGGTCGATAAACATAAGTTGGTTGAGTGGCTTGACTCACCACCGAACCGTATATATGTGGGTGGTGGAACTTCAAACGAAGGCAATCAATCAAAAAACATCAAGTTGAACAAAATCACATAAGAGTTCAGTGGTTGGATGAGGTGCGAAGTAGATCGACGAAGAACTGAAGTGTGAAGGTGGAAGGGTGACTATGGTCTACTGCAGGTCATGTGCCCGCATGACGGACAGGTTGACACAAAGGTGTTCAGGATGGTTTGATGCATCAGGCAAGGCTACACGATAGGTACGCTTGCCGACGAGTTGGGTAGACAGGTGAATGGTGGAATGGTGAAGGAATTCAGTGGAAATTTTGGCAAGTCGTGCAAGGGCAACATGATGGGTACGCCTATCGATGAGACGAGTTGAATGGGTGAACACCAGGTGAACGTGTGCGGTGGGCAGTTGTGCACGACGAAATGATTGACATGGTGAATGTGCAGACAGGTGACCCGAGTAGGGCACACCGTGCATGACGAAATGAAGGAGTGTCGGTTTGGTGAAATGAAGGTGTGACTCATGCGGAGCACGCTCACGTGAGGCGACACGATTACGATGAGGCACACTTGAGTTGGGCAAATGACACGACGAAGTTGAAAATTTGGCTAAGTGTAAACTTGGGGTTTCCAAGGTTTAACTTATACTTTGTAAAAGTGAAAATTAAATATATTGATTTGGGTAGACTCATATTGCAGGGAGTTTCCCCTCCCTTTATATTGTTGTGCATTTCTAATTGTATAATGTTGTTGATGATGAATGCGTATGGGTTTTCATCTGTATAAAGGACAAATATAATACTTGGTAATGAAAATAAAACTAAGTACGAATGTTAGGCGTAGTCCATGAACATAAGTATTAGTGAAAAGAAAATGTTTGGTGGTGCCGCATCTCACTATAGTGCGATTGGAAGATTATCGCCAGTGTAGGGGCATGACAGGTGGTATTAGAGCTGATGATCAGGAAGCTGATCAGGTTGATGATGAAGTGTTGATACACACTTGCACTTTGTGACAAATGGTATCAGAGCTGGTCCAAGTTTTGCAGGAAGCTTGGTGAACTGAATCAAGGAGCTGACTCTACAAGACCAAAGACTTGAAAGGAAATTCGAGTTTTGCAGGTGAACAAGTGGTGTTAGGGTCATTCAGGTGAATGGTGAAGAAAGTTGAATGGAAAAGATGGTAGAAAGGTTGATGACAGGTGAATCTAGCCATAATGTAGGTGAAACTTAGTGAGTAGATGGAGTTCTAAATGGGTTTCAATGAAAGCTGAGAATATGAAGATTCAGGAAGGTTGTTCAAAACTGAAAGAAGAACTTGAAGAACTCAAGGACCAATACAGGAGTGTGATGAATGTTGAACTTAGGAAACTTGATGAGGAGATCTAGTAGAATGGATGTAGTCTTCAAGAACTCTTGGATGAGAGAGTTCAACTAAGGAAGGAAAGTGCCATGGTGGAGACCGAAATCAAACAACTTGAGGAGGAGAGGAAGAAAAAATTTCTTTGTAAGAAGGTTGTTGTAATCGAGTAGGATGAGATCGACTACATTGGTATACTAGGGGACTACTACCGAAACAATGAGGCAGATGTTCGGAAGCTTAGTTCTATGGAAGCAGTCAATTGGCACTTGGTTGGTGCACTTGAGAAGAATGCAATGGAGGATAAGCTTGAAGTGAAGTACCTTATAAGAGATGTCAGATTGGAACATAAGCCAATGGACACTTTTGAGACTAAATTCTTGAGGAAGGTTCCTGATGTGAGACATAAGATAAAGCCGACAGAAGGAGGTGATGCCTTGAAGTTGAGTTTTGTGCAGGTGACCGTGAAAGGCAAGAGATTTGTAGCTTTGGTGGATATAGGGGCTACTCATAGCTTCTTAAGTAGGAAAGAAACAAAATCTTTTGGGAAGAAAGCTAAGATGGAGAAAGAGTGGAGTTCTTTCAAAGAAGTCAATTCTACCATGAAAGCTATTACCAGTGTGATGGAGAACACTCACGTGAGAGTGGGCTCGTGGTTTGGAAAGTTGGACTTGAGGATCATGGACATGGATGATCATTCTATGGTGTTGGGGCAAGATTTCAAGAAGCTTGCACAATCCATACCAATGGTGGACCGGGACGTTCTCTTGATCACAGCTGAAGGGAGAACTATGTTGGTTTCGATGAATAGGAGGAGTTGCTTAGCGTATAGACCAAGGATGAATTCTATGACTTTGTATCCCAAATATCTGAATGTGAATCACAAGTATGTGGAGCAAAGAGGACTTGGGAGTATGACTCAAACAATGAAGGAAGGGAAGTTGATTGACTTTGTTACAAGAGCGAGGAAGAAAGAAGGAAGTGGGAGATCGATCTCACGAATCCTAAAGCACTTGGCAGATACATCTTCTACTAAAGATCTTCATAATGGAGTTGTAGTTGACGGAAGTCTGAGTACTTCTTCAGAAGCAATGGTTGGGGAGGATTATGTAGGTAGATATCTGGCTGGCATAGTGGAGTTTTGCAGGTATGCTATGGGCATATATGACTTTCAGTTGATGAAAGACAAGCTTGAGGAGCTTGGGTGTACATATGAGGAGGTTGAGGTTGTGCACAGATACTTGAGGTCACAGTACCAATCTAATACACGGATGAATGAGAGTTAGGGAGGAAACTTCTTGGCCCTCCTTTCTTGATAGACAACCTTGGAGATGGGTTGGTGCAGAGACCTTGATTGGAAGGGGCTACACCACCTTAACAAGGGGCCTTGGAGGAGGCTTCTTTATGATAGATTTGTAGACTTAGATGCGGTTGACCGAATGTTGTGATATTAGAAAGCATGGGGAACTTGAGTCATGGACATCAGGTTGTAGACACAGAGCTTGGTAGTCATATGTAGGGACATTATGCAGATGCACTTGTAGAGGTGTCATATAGGCATCCAATGAGGAGTGCAAAGGAAGGGGTGTTGCGTAGGTAGATTTTCTGGTGTGACATGGACATGTTATACTTATGAGCTGATGGAGAGGTTGTGCACTCTTGTACAACAAAACCATGGACTGAATGGATATGTTGCAGATGGGATGGAGATTCATGGACCTGAGCATGGGGTTAGAGAAGATTCTTGATGAGTCTGAGATGTGGCAGAAGTCTGAGAAAAGATTGATGATGACATAAGGATGTGCATTCTTATGATTTAAGTGCGATAGTTGGATTAGCTACCCAATCAGTTCGAGTCATGGGGGACATCAGTGTGCAGATATTAGTTGGCATTATGTTGGAGTATCATGATGACAGTTCACAACAGGATGACACATGGTGGAGATAGTCGTTTTTCATATGTTGCAGGGATGTTTGTAGTGTATGGACTAGTTGATATCATGGATCAGGGATATGACTATTCAAATGATTATCTTGGTGGCAAATGGTTACCAGGATGAGGTATTGTCACGGACGACAATGATTTCAGGAGGGGGAGAATGTAAGGCCCTGTGGTCTAGGGAACAGGTGGGCGCACCCACCGAGCGAATGAGTGAAGAAAAATAGATGAGTTGCTACTAAACAGGTGAGACACATGATGAAGAAATGTGCGAGTGAAGTGTTGGTCGTGGACTTATAGCAGGTGAGCTAGGCTTGACCCGCTGGCTGACTTGAACCAAATATTATGCGATGGGTATGTAGAGGGGTGGCCACCCACAAGCTAGGGGCGGGGCAACCGAACAACATACAAGTTATAACTTTTTTGGTGAGTCGGTCGGTTTATAAACACAAGTCGGCTGAGTGGCTTGACTCACCACCAAACCATATATATGCGGGCGCTGGAACTTCAAATGAAGGCAATCAACCGAAAAACATTAAGTTCAACAAAATTTAATAAGAGTTCGGTGGTTGGATAGGGTGCGAAGTAGATCGATGAAGAATCGAAGTGCAAAGGTGGAAGGGTCACTGCAGTCTACCACAGGTCATGTGCCCGCACAATAGGTAGGTCGACAAGAAGGCGTTCATGATGGTTCGATGAGTCGAGCAAGGCTACATGACAGGTGTGCTTTCCGACGAGATGGGTAGATGGGTGAATGGTGGAATGGTGAAGGCATTTGGTGGAAAGTTCGCCGAGTCGAGCAAGGGCAGCACGACGGGTATGCCTGCCGATGAGACAAGTTGAACGGGTGAACGCCGGGTGAACATGTGCGGTGGGCAATCATGCATGACGAAACAGTTGACATGGTGAATGTGCGGACGGGTGACCTAGGTAGGATGTGCCATGCATGATGAAATGAAGGATTACTAGTTTGGTGAAACAAAGGTGTGACTCGTGTGGAGGGTTCCAGGGTGAGGTGACACGGTTAAGACGAGGAACACCCAAGTTGAGCAAATGACACGACGAAGTTGGAAATTTGGCTAAGTGTAAACTTGGGGTTTCCAAGGTTTAACTTATACTTTGTAAAAGTGAAAATTAAATATATTGATTCAGCCAGACTCATATTACAGGGAGTTTCCCCGCCCTTTATACTGTTGTGCATTTCTACTTATAGAATGTTGTTGATTATTAATGTGTATGGGTTTTCATCTGTATAAAGGAAAAATATAATACTTGGTAACAAAAATAAAACTAAGTACGAATGTTAGGAATAGTCCATGAACATAAGTATTGGTGAAAATAAAGTATTCGGTGGTGCCACACCTTGCTATAGTGCGGTTGGAATATTACTGCCAATGTAGGGGCGTGACAGGGCAGGTTGAGTGAGGGCATCCATCTAAACTTGTTCAAGCAGGTCAAGCAAGGGCATCTGTTACATAGTAACTTATCACTATCCTCATCTCAGTCCCTCTGTTGTGTCATACATCAAATACAGGCAATCAACCGAAAAACATCAAGTTCAACAAAATTTAATAAGAGTTCGGTGGTTGGATAGGGTTCGAAGTAGATCGATGAAGAATCGAAGTGCAAAGGTGGAAGGGTCACTGCAGTCTACCGCAGGTCATGTGCCCGCATAATAGGTAGGTCGACAAGAAGGCGTTCATGATGGTTCGACGAGTCGAGCAAGGCTACATGACAGGTGTGCTTGCCAACGAGATGGGTAGATGGGTGAATGGTGGAATGGTGAAGGCATTTGATGGAAAGTTCGGCGAGTCGAGCAAGGGCAGCACGACGGGTATGCCTGCCGATGAGACAAGTTGAACGGGTGAACGTCGGGTGAACATGTGTGGTGGGAAATCGTGCACAACGAAATGATTGACACAGTGAATGTGCGGACGGGTGACCTAGGTAGGATGTGCCATGCACGATGAAATGAAGGAGTACTAGTTTGGTGAAATGAAGGTGTGACTCGTGTGGAGGGTTCCAGGGTCAGGTGACATGGTTAAGACGAGGAACACCCAAGTTGAGCAAATGACACGACGAAGTTGGAAATTTGGCTAAGTGTAAACTTGGGGTTTCCAAAGTTTAACTTATACTTTGTAAAAGTGAAAATTAAATATATTGATTCAGGCAGACTCATATCACAGGGAGTTTCCCCGCCCTTTATATTGTTGTGCATTTCTACTTATAGAATGTTGTTGATTATGAATGTGTATGGGTTTTCATCTGTATAAAGGAAAAATATAATACTTGGTAACAAAAATAAAACTAAGTATGAATGTTAGGAATAGTCCATGAACATAAGTATTGGTGAAAAGAAAGTATTCGGTGGTGCCACACCTTGCTATAGTGTGGTTGGAATATTACTACCAATGTAAGGGTGTGACAGGGCAGGTCGAGTGAGGGCATCCATCTAAACGCGTTCAAGCAGGTCAAGCAAGGGCATCTGTTACATAGTAACTTATCTCTATCCTCATCTCAGTCCCTCTGTTGTGTCATACATCAAATAAAAATGTCCATATCTTCCCACTCGTGCAAGAAGATTAAGCAAATGCTCTCTAATGCTGAAGATTGACCCTTTTTGACTAAGTTCCTGCATCGTCACTAGTAAACCCTTAAAATGTGCGACAATTCTCTATCATGCACTATATCGTTGCGATATCATCGCTAGTCCCTAGTTCACGACCTACGACAACCCAGATTTGGCAAATTAGTTCAAACAGTCAGCCTTATGGATATTTCTAGAGCTGGTTGTTGGGTTAGTTTGGGTCGCCTTTCTGCCTCTGGGATGGTGGTTCCACCTCTCATGCAACCTCCCTTGAGGATAACCCCCCTCTCCCTCATTTCATGGAGGCTCCTCCTCCTATAAAAGCACTTACCATTTCTATGATCAGCTAGTTACTAATTCTTAGTTCCTAATTCTTGGATTGTTGGTTGCTAGTTCTTGTTTTTAGAAGAGTAGATAGCTTTAGTGTGAGTGTGACAAGTGTGGGCTAATAGTTTGATAAGAGGTTGTGGAGTATATTGGCTTTGCATGAGACTTGATAGAGAGAGATATTGTCCCATTGGGAGACCCATTCTTAAGAGTGAATGCTTGAAGGAACATACCAATTGGACCCTCCAAGAAGACTTGCAATGTCAATGCATGGTTGTAAGTTTTCTCTTATTTCATTCTTAATACAAGGGTGACAATTTCCTATATCTTTTGTATAATATACTTGATAGCTTGTGACTCCTTGACTTTACAAGTAAAAAGATCATTATTTTTCTCGGTTATGTGCTCTGTTGTTTTCCCGTGGCATTTCAGGTTGATTACTCATTAAGGAGAAAGAAACAGAAGCCAAAGTGGCGCAACGAAAACTTCATCAACCACCGGTTTGAGGTAGGCCTCCAACGATGACTATTTAAGGGAATTGATTGTTGTTTTGTCTTTACTATGACTAGACCCACTCTAGGGCTAGAGGGGTTGCCTCAGTCCACAGAGGGAACACTTTCCTACATCTCAAGTTGGCAATTCCACTGGAGAGTCCTTTGTATGTTTTCTTCTTGTTCACCCTTGATCTTTTTTTTTTAGTGACTCTTGAATTTTGGGGTTAAACCATCATTTTTTTGGGTTACCTGGGTCAATCTGGGAATTCCCCTTACTACTTGGAAATATTATCTAGTGCCATTTAGGTGATCTTACTTTGTCTTTTGCTTAAGTAAGAATGTTGTTGAAGATAGCCTAACAATCGCGACAATGTCGCTAATGTTCTAACTTTGTACCCACGACTACTTGACTTTCGTCTCAGATTGCTAGTTTAATTCCCTCAACGACTCCTGAAATTGGACCTTCTCTGAAAACATGTGTACATTAGTGACTAGTATCTAGTTTTCAGTGTAACACCTGCGACGACGTATCTAGTTGTTAGTGTAACACCTGCAACGACATCTCTATTTGTTAGTATAACACTTGTGACAATTCCTGTAAAGTTTATTTTATAACTTTACCTCCTGAATCCACCAGTCTTGTTTATCCCCTGTTATTTCCTCTCTCCCATCAGCTTGTTTTGATTGCCTTTGGTTAAGGTACTGTCTCTTTGGTTTTATTGAGTGAGTCTTGTGTTTTTAGACCATGTGACCTAGCTCTTTAGAGGTTTCGTCGAGAAATCATTTTCTTGGGTTACTTGTTTGTCCAAGGTTCATCCACGACCGTCTTATTGATTTGGTCAAGGCTTTTTAGTTGCTTGTTTTCTTGTTGGTTGATTTTAGTATCGATTATTGAACCATGTTTTTATGTTGATTCGATTCTTCACTACCAAGCATAGATCACAATTGTTTGGATCAATTAGTTCACATTGGCTTGTTTGTCTCTTTAAACTAAAAAAAAAAAAAAAAAATTAAGGGATTTCATTCATTTGATATACAAAAGTGAAAGTATATGTGAATTTCAAATTTTCATGTTTGAGAAATTGAAAAGCAAACTCTAAATCTTTCATTAGTAGTATCGATGCATCATGAGATTAGTGTATTGATGCATTATGTTTCTTCGTGTTTTCATTCGCTTGTGTTTGCTTGGGAATGAGCTTTCTACCTTCCTTTAAGTAGGTGTTCATCAAAATTATTGATGCTTTACTCATTGTAGTTGCATCCTAGGAATTGTTGAGATACATTCGGTAGGGCCTGAAAACTGAAACTTAATTCAAGATCAACTCTAAAATCAATTGAATGAACTTAACAACACATTGGAACTTAACGCACATTATTTAGAGGTCTAGGCTAGAGACATGCTTCGAAGTCTTTAAACCTAGTCACTATTGCTTTCGCTTAAGGTTGGGTGATTCCTCATTCTGTAACTCAATAGCTGCTTAGTACGGACTTGTGCTCCCAGTACTATCGAGTATATATCGGGAGACCCCACTAGGTTATCATCCTACATGCGTAGGATGTTGTGTCTGCCACCTTGTGAACTGTAACGTACTGAACACAACATTCGAGAAGATTGACTGTCGTACAGAAAGTCCTTGGTCATTTCTCTTTGATCACCAAGGTGTATATGCAGTTTTAAGGTTTGTCTGGTTAACATTTTGCCTAGTTCTCCAAAGTAGTCACTTTCAACTCCTTAAAAGGAAAGGTCCATCTGAGCACATGTCCTTTCAGGTTCATTAAATCTCGAAAGATATAGAGTCACCTTTTTCATCCTTTTCTCGACTCTTGAAACATGAAAAGGTCCAGTTTTGTTCCTATGTCATAAAATTTATTGCTTGCAAAATATTCCTAGTAACAACTCGAGTTCTTGGTTACGATATGAGTGTTTTTCAAGCTCATTCCCAATGACAACCTTCCTTGAGTCTACCAACCAAGGTCTTCCCCCAGCTGGGAACCTTGGTCCATTTCCTTCTTTTGGAAATGATAGTGCTCCATATATGGCAACATTGTCTTTGCCCGGGTTAACCATCGGTTTGCTCGTGTTGTTGTTTTCAACCTCAGTGGTCCTGAGCATCATGACCCTTGTTCCACCATCCTCTTCGTTTGAATCACGACATGATGATTCCAAGGTTGAGCCTACACCTGCTTCCCCTGTTTCTTTGTCTTCATCTCCTACTTCTCCTGGTGAAAGTTCCACATCTAGTAACCAGGAGATTAAGAAGAAGAAGAAGAAGTCTGATAAGCATGAAGCCACCCATGCAACTCATTCCTCAAGTACATCTCAAGTTGGAACACCTTCTACTCCTCCACGAAAGGTTAAGTTTCTTTGTAAATTGTGTAAGGGTGAACATCTTCTTCGTGATTGTCCTTGCATTCCTATGATTTTAGAAGTATGGTCTCATGATCTGGCTCATCCCTTATGGTCCTCTGAAGCTCAGGTCAATGTTCGATCCTCAATTGGAAGTGGTAAGAAGAAAGGGAAGATTCGATTCCTCTATAGGTTATGTGAAGGCAACCATCCCCTTCACCTTTTTCTGGTCATGGATAAAGCTTTAGTTGTTTTGGAAAGTATTACAGCTTCTTCGCCTCCACTTCCAGTTGGTTATCAGAGGCTGTTTTTCAGACCCTCTCCCAGTTGACAAAGAGATTAACTTAGATTCTTCTCTTTTCCACCCTTGTCTTCCTGAACCTAGTTGTGCTTAGCTCATTCTTGACCAACAATTGGTCGGAAAGAGTGTCGACTTAGATTCACCACCAGTGGTCCACTCTGTTCTGGAAGAACATCATGATTATACTACTCATGTTCTTCTCATCTCATCAGATTCTGCTGAGTCTGAGAACGACCCTCCTATCCCAGCTGATTTAGAGGGTCCTTCTTCGGTGCCTATTGACCATGGGGTAATCATATGATACCCCCATCAAGTAGTTCAGTCATTTCCTTCGACTGGAGTCATTTGATTGCATTCTACCTTCCATCCTACATGCCTTTCCAGATTATAGTACATGCCTATGATAAGGTAGTACCTGGCACTGTCTTGGATGAAGGTGCGTTGGTTAGCCTCATGCCTTTCACTACTTGGAAAGCTTTGGGCTCCCCAAAGATTGTGCTAGTCACACAGAATCTGTTGGCATTTGATGGAGGAACCATTCAACCTTTAGGGATCCTTCCAAAGTTCCCTATTACTTTGGGAGGCAAAACCATCTATATAGACGTGATGGTTGTCCAAGGTGCTTTAGATGTCAATCTTCTCCTTGGCAGTGATTATATCTATGCCATGGGAGCTCTTGTTTCTTCACTTTTCCAGGTGGTTTGTTTTCCACATGACGAAAGAATGGTGACCATAGATAAATTATCATTCTTTAGTCCCCCGGTGCCTCCTGTGCAGCCATTGTCCCCTATCAGTTGTTTCTCACAAGCAGTACCTTCCCAGCCACAAGTCAATTATGTGGCTACCCGTTCCATCTCCGAATCTAATGATGATCATGCAGATGGTCTCGTACATCATGTACTGGGGGCATTGGAACCCGATCTGTCATTAGTGCCTCATGACATGCATTCCTCCCAGAGTGCATTTCTTCGATCCCATAAAGACCTCTTGGGAGCCATGTTCTCATATGGCCCATGAATAGGAGTACGAGGATAGTTTGTTCTTGTGTCAACCACCTTAAAAAATGAAACAAGAATCATGGAGCATAGTTCTTTGTCTTGTGTCAAGCTCATTAAAAAATGAAACAAGGAGTCTTGAGGAAAGTTCTTAATCTTGTGTCACCCTCGTTAAAAAATGAAACAAGGGTTATGAGGATAGTTATTTTACTGTGTCAACCTCATTAAAAAAATGAACTCTAATCCCCTTCCAAATTGAGTCTTTGAGTAAGATCTTGTAAAATCCAAGTCGAGTCTTTCCAAGATCTCGAAAGTGAACCTTCATTCCATCCACCTCATTGAATGCAATGAAGCTTGGGGGGCATGTACCTTGATTTGCATTATTATGCTGGGGGCACGCGAACTTATAACAAGCATAGTTTTTTGTTTCAAGCTTGTGTAAACATCAAATCGAATCCAAGCAGAGTTCTCCATGGTTCAAGCTTGTGTAAACATGAACCCATTCCTAATTTACATCTCGTGATTGTCATTTTTATCTACTAAATTCCATTAGATGAACCTTGGTTGTTTCATTCCATCACCACCATCTCTTTGGCCAATCATATGCTTTCACTTGGTTGTTCTTCCTTTCCTAAGGAACCACATTGATGAGTGGTTTATTAGCCAGCCTCTTGACCATTACATGTTTTGAGTAGTTGTACCATTGTTGGAACCAATTGCTACCCTTTATACCACTCGTTCCTCCAAGACGAGTCTCCTTTAAGCTCTTTTCTGACTCATAAAAGCTGAAAATATTACTGAGTATTTTTCCCTTTTTTACTCGTGAAAGAGAATAAAAATGGAGGTCTTCTTTTAGCTCTTTTCTAAATATTTAAAGAAGAAAAGATTACTGAGTTTTCATTTTTGACTCGTTAAATGGAATAAAAAGGTAGTCCACTTTCAGCTCTTTTCCGATCGTATAAACGTGAAAAGATGGTCGGGCTTTTGTCGTTTCAAGCTCCTTTTTGGTTATGAAACTTCATGTCTCTGATCACTTTTTTACTTTTTCGGATCGGGAACACTAATTACAAAAGGTAATCCTTGATCGTAATGGTCAAGTGGTTCTCTCAGGTATTGTTTTCTACTTTTTCAGGCTCGAGGGACACAAGTTTCCGAAAAAGGACACCCCTGTAGTTTTATTTTCTGTGTCATTTTCAAACTCTCTAAACATGAAAAAGACTCCTAGTTTTACCTCTATCAAACTCATTAAACCCTAATGACATTGAGCTCGTCACTATGACGAGAATCGAGCTTCTCCTCCCCAGGGCTCATTAAACTATCACTAGGTTGGATTCGTCTGAAGGTAAAACTTATATCACAAGCATATGCTATCCCCTTCAAGCTCGTTTTTCAAAAATAATTGGGGTACTTGCCAGCAATGGTGGGGGAAATTTTAGAAGTCCTCATTGGTTACCTACGGCAGATATTCACTCTTAAACATCAACACTTTTTCTTCTCGTCGGGTTGGGATATCCTCACATCGTCATTGGCCTTTCGGGGTTTTGGGTTGCCATTTTGCCTCATTCCATCTAATCCATGTTGTCTCTGTCAGACCTTCGATCCCTTGGTACCAAAATGCTACCGCATTATGGAGTCGTGTCGCTAATATGTTCAAGAGTATAATCCTTCTGCAGTTCACACCTTTGCCTCCTCCTCTGATGCTCTGTTTCACCATCTACCACTTGTTCCTTATCTCACATCGTTTATGGGGTAAACGTTATGGCCCTCCTATGATAGATCGCCTCCTGTCGACACCAGCTCATTATCTAGGAGGTTGATCTAGAGATCCATTTTGGTACCTTAGAGCTTTCATGCCTTAATGGCAAGTTCTTCGCACTTGACAACAGACTTTCATCATTGGTCTTCGATTGGGTGATTCCACGAGTGTTCGACTTCAGCTCACTTTTCACACTTGGTGGATTGTACTGGTAGTACCTTGAGAACCATTGGCATTATTGGTGGTCTCTCTTATGCTTGTTAATGGTTTCCATCATTGACAAGCAATTAAGGGATTTTCTATCATGCTTGACTTCAGCGCATCTGTTCACATGCTAGAATTGGTACTATGATCCGTTGGGTTTCAAGACCTGAAACTAAGATTACATATGTTTGGGTTATGTGGATTTGTTCCTGATTACATGCATGACTTTTTGATTGGATGGTTGTGACCATACCTTTATTTTTATATATTCTCTTACTGACTAGGGGGCTGCATCCATACCATAGACCAAACTTTATATGTCTTTTGGATGGCTGTGTCCATGCCTAAACTACATGTATTCCACTTTCAGAGATATCAGTTGTACTTGCACCTGTAGGTTCTTTGAGGTAGTGTTCTGAATTGGTCATGGTTTTGTAAAGCATTTCACCCCTCCCACTCTCTCAGGCTTCATGCTTTAGGGGGCATCTATTACATAGTAATTTGTCACTGTCCTCATCTCAGTCCCTCTGTTATGTCATACACCAAATAAACATGTCCATATCTTCCCACTCATGTAAGAATATTAAGCAAATGCTCTCTAATGCTGAAGATTGACCCTTTCTGACTAAGTTCCTGCATCGTCACTAGTAAACCCTTAAAATGTGTGACGGATCTCTTTCATGCACTATATCATTGCGATGTCATCGCTAGTCCCTAGTTCATGACCTGCAATGATCCAAATTTGACAAATTAGTTCAAACAATCACCTTATGGATGTTTCTAGAGTTGGTTGTTGGGTTAGTTTGGGTCGTCTTTCTGCCTCTGGGATGGTGGTTCCACCTCTTGTGCAACCTCCCTTGAGGATAACCTCCCTCTCCCTCATTTCATAGAGGCTCCTCCTCCTATAAAAGCACTCACCATTTCTATGATGATGTTACATAGTAATTTGTCACTGTCCTCATTTCAGTCCTTTTGCTATGTCATGTGTCAAATAAACATGTTCATATCCTCCCACTGATATAAGGAGGATAAGAAAATGCTCCCTGCTACTCAAATTGACCCTCATTCCCTAAGTTTATGCCTCCTCACAATTAAAGCCTTAATATACGCGACGTTCCCATGTCCATAATGGTCTCATTGCGACTCCATCGCAGGTGTACATCTGTTTCCCGTGATGACCGGATTTCTAGGCTCGATGCAAAGTTATGAGTTGTATCCTGCGATAGTGGGTCCACATGCATAGTATCCTCACGATGTCGTTGCAAAGAATTGGTTTGCGGCCCGCAAAGATCCTGATTGGGTGAATTCATTTCAACAGTCGGCCTTCTGGATGCCTCCAGACATGGTTGTTGGCATAGATTGGTTCGCATTTCCCCTCCTGGTATGGTAGTTCCTTCCTTGAGGATGAGCTCCTCCTTCCACATTTCATGGAGACTCCTTCTCCTATTAAAGCACTCACCTTTGCTATGATCTACTAGTTCTTTTGGTTGGGTAGTGCAGCTAGTGCTTTTGAGTTTGATAGATAGCTAGTGTGGGTGTGACAAGTGTGAAATTGTTGATAGCTTGTGGAAAGTTGTGGAGTGCCCTTAACTTTGTGTTAAAACTTATGAATGAAAGAGAGAGACATTTTATGTTGGGAGATTCATCCTTGAAAAGTGAATGCTTGAGAAACATACTGGCTGGACCCTCTGAGAAGGCTTGCAATGTCAAGACTTGGTTGTAAGCTTGCTCTTGATTTATTATTAATACAATCAATGATGTTTTCCTATATCTTGTATGTAATTTACTTGATAGCTCATGACTTCTTGACTTTATGAGTAAATAGATCATTGTTGTTTCCTGGTTACATGCTTTGTTGTTTTTCCTTTGTTTTGTTTCAGGTTAATCACTCATTGAAGAGAAGGAAGCAGAAGCTAGAGCAGTGCAATGAAACTTCATCGACCACCGGTTGAGGTAGGCCTCCAACAATGACTGTTTAAGGAAATCAATTGTTGATTTGTCTTTGTTGTGACTAGACCCACTCTAGGGCAAGAGGGGTTGCCTCTATCTGCAGAGGGAACACTTTCCTGCATCACAAATTGGCGACTCCACTGGGGATTCTGTCTTATGTTTTTCTCTTGTTTGCTTTTTCTTGATTTTGAGTTGGTCTCTTTTGGATCTTGGGATTGAACCATCAGTCTTTTGGGTTACCTGGGTCAATCTGGGAAATCCCTTTATTGCCTGAAAGGATAGACTAGTTTTTGTTTGCCTTTTATTGTTTTTGAGTTCATCACTGGAAAAAGTTAAATAGTCACGCCGACGTCGCGCTGTCTCAGTCTTGGAAGTTTGTGCGTCATTGAATCCTATCACACAGTCTCAATGATTCCTGAAATTGGTCCATCGCATGAAAGAAATGTACTTTAGCGATGGCTAGTGTTTGATTGACACTAGTTGCTTTTGTTATACCCGTGACGATTCATGTAGAATTGTTTATTTCAGTTATGCCTCCTGAGCTCATCAGTCTGGTCAAATCCTTGTTGTTTTTCTCTTATCCATTAGTTTATTTTAATTGCCTTTAGTTAAGGTGCTTACTTTTCAGTTTTATTGAAGTGAATCTTGTATTTTTGGCTTTGTGACCTAATTATTCAAGTTTTGAATTATTTGGCTTGGTTACTTGCCTGTTCAAAAGATTCATCTGCAACCTTCCTGGTAGTTTGCTTGAGGTTTTTCCATCGCTTATTCTTGCTGATTGATATTTAGTGTTATTTATTGAACCAATTCCCATATTGATTTTATTGTTTTACTACCAAACATAGATTACAATTGTTTGGATCAACCGGTTTCATGCTTGCTTGTTTGTTTCCTTAAAATCAAAGTTATCAAAATCAAAAGATTGCATTCATTAGTTTGTGAAAGTGAAAGTACATTTTTCATTCCAAGTTTTCACGTTTGAAAAATTAAAACGCAAATTTTAAATCTCTCATTAGTAGTTTTGATGCACTGTAGGGATTGATGTGTTTATGCATTGTGTCTTTTGAGTGACTGCATTTGTTTGTCTTGGTTTGGGAATTATCTCTCTACCCTTCTGTAAGTAGGAGTTCATCGAAGTAAAATATGCTTTGTTCATTCTAATTGCATCCTAGGTTTTAATATACATATGGTAAGGCCTAAAAATTGAAACATAATTCAAGATCAACTCTAAAATGAACTGAATAAACCCAACAAACCATTGGAACATAACACACATTATTTAGAGGTCTAGGCTAGGGACGTGCTCTGACATCGTTAAACCTAGTCACTATTGCTTTCACTTAAGGTTGGGTGGTTCCTCCTTCTGTGATCCAATAGTTGCTAGTATGGACTTGTGCTCCCAGTACCATTGAGTGTATGTTGGGAGACCCCACTAGGTTATCATCCTTTATCCTTAGGAATCCATGTCTACCGTCTTGCAAACTATAATGCATCGAACACAACATTTAGGAAGATTAACTGTCGTACGGAAAGTCCTTGGTTTTCATATGATTGCCAAGGTGTATATGAAGTTTTACGAGATGTTTGGTAAACCTTTTGAATAGTTCTCCAGAGTAGTCATTCGTTCCTTTTTGGACTCCCTAAAAGAAAAGGTCCATCTGAGCACTTGTCCTTTCAGGCTCATTAAATATTCAAAGGTGACTAGAGTCATCGTTTTTTCCTTTTCTGGACTCTCTAAAGATGAAAAGGTCAAGTTCTGTTCCTGTGTCTTAAAATTTATTCAGCCACGTTCACATTTACCCTGTTAAATCTTGTTTGCATTTTAGTTTGTGTAGGGTTGTTTCCTTACTCATTAGTTTTTCTAGGATTTTGAATTAAATCATCCTGGCAGAATCACTGATCCCGTCTCTTATTCCAAGTGACCAAGGGCCTCCATCTTTTGTCACTCCCGAGGTACTGGTTGCTAGTGATACTCTTCCTGTTATTACGAGTATCCAACCAATTAACTCTTGTACTCCAAAAGAAGAGTCTTATGATATTCGTTGGAACCCTATTTGGGAGCCTTCCGAAGAAGACTTTCTCGTTACTCCTCTAGGTGCTTCAGTCCCGATGTCTTCCTCAGACATGGATGAGATGACCCTCGTCTCCGGTGAAGAATCCTTTGTGGCATGAGGTGAAATCCATATGCCTATGGAAACTTTGACCTTCCGTGTCACCTCTCTTGGTGTCTCTTTGCCTTTAAGCTATAATTCTTTGGTGGATATCATCGGTTCTCGAACTCCCATTTCGAGTTCCATATGGTCTCATACTGTCGCTCTGACTTTGGAGCCTTTTACACTCGAGATTCACAATGTGTCTGTCACATCTATTCCGACTATTCCCACCATTTGTGTGGCTTCTTCAACCCCTGTTGTCAATGTCGCCACTACTTCTTCAGTGGTGACTACTATTGCTGGACCTTCAACTGGTCCTGCAAATAGTGTTCCAACAGTAGGAGTTTTTAATCCTACACTAAGTGCCCCACCTTTTTCTAGTTCCATTCCAGCAGGGGGGCATATGATCAATATCTTCAAGCTCTTCAGGATCCGGATCCATAAAATCCGCTTCACTATTATGATTCTCAAGGAGCTCATATTTATTACCCCGGACCTATGCCATCTCAACCTATGGTTGAGGTCTCGGTTCCATTATCTATTGCCTGGGGTACCACCACTTACCATGGTGGCCAAGCACAACCTTTGAATTTTCAAGGACCACCTTATCAAGGTCAATCATCTTTGAGAAACCATCTCATGGATATTTGTACTACAGATAGCCTTATCTAGGGCAACCTAGTGGCCCATAAGGACAACCCTTCTAGGGACAACCATCGGCCTTTGGTGGTTCATATTTTACCTATTTCGGGCAACCTTCCAGTAATTCGGGACAACCTTATATACAACAAGGCCAACTCGGTCTCCAGCAAGGCTACCCTTATAGGCAAGTTGGCCAGCCTTACGTTCAACAAGGCCAACCCACTATTCAGCCTAGTCAACCATTTGGGAAAATTGGTCAACCTCAAATCCAACCATCCCAACCAACTGTCCAGTCTGCTCAACCATCTGGTCAGTCAGGGAAACCCTCGATTATGTAGAGTCACCCCACTACCCAGCAAGCTCAACCTTCTAGGCAAATGGGTCAACCTCAATCTCAACCAGGACCACCTTTTGGCCAAATGGCTTAGCCTCAAATCTCCCAAGGACATCCATCTGGGACTGCTCAACTGGGCGCTCAAATCCTTATTGTTTCTCAAACCCCACCCACTTTTCAGCCTCAGACTAGGCTCCAAACCCAATCTAGACTTCAAACTTAAGTTGGGCCCCAAACCCAACTTGTTTATCAAACACAGCCTGGCTCCCAGGCCCAGTTTAGAGCCCAGCCAATTTACGGTTCTTAGCAGCCCCAAGGGAAAACTCAATTTTCTCCATACAAAAATTATCAACAACCACAGGTTAACCCCTATCAAAATTTTCAGCAACCATATGTTACTCATGTGGGTCATATTGGTAATCAGTGGAATGCAGAGGGGTCAAATTCAAGGTCAACCATTCAGTTACAACTATAACCTGTATGGAAAAAATCCCTACGACCTAAATCCATCTGGACAAAATCAATGGGGGAAATCAGGAATTGGGTGGAACTCTAGTGTTGTTTCTTACCCACGGCCTCAGATTTCCTTCAACCCTCAATTACCCTTTTTAGCGATGTTGGAATTACCGGACGTGTCCAGACTGACTAATGATCATATTCTTCATAATCCTTATTGGCCACCGGTTCCAACTAAGATCCCCGGTGATTGTCCTAAATTTGAGGGTAAAGCTGGAGAAGATCCCCAAGCTCATGTATCACCTATGGTGTTCATCAAATTCATGGCTTGATGATTTGATCCAGCTATGCTTGTTCCAACGGACTCTCACTGGCTCTGCCGCAAAATGGTATATCGAGTTAGATCGTGGAAATTTTCAGGACTTTAACTCGCTGGCTATAGAATTTTTAATTCCTTTTCAGTTGCCGATTCAATATGAAATAGGCACACACCTCCTAACATCATTGAAACAGAACACGACTACGTATATCTCTGATCACATTCATGAATGGACACGACGTCGTCGCTTAATTAAGTTTTGGATCCCTGACCAGTTTCTTATCGACTAGTTTACAACCTCATTTGCCGGTTCGATAGCCCGGGACATTTTTATGGGAGCATGTGTAACTGAAGAGCAGACCATTGCATGTGCTCAGTACCTTGACTTGGTTTACTCCCAGTCTGGTATGTTATATGATATTTTTCTAGATGCTCCATGACTCGGAACATCCCAAGCCCCGTCAACACCATCTATTGACAATGTCATAGGTTCCATTAACACGTCCTCTCGAAAAGCTCCCACCAACCCTACGAAGCAAAAATCTAATGTTCCAAATGAAAATGCTTCCCAGGCTTCCTCTAATGTTGGTAAAACTTCTGAGGTTAATGTCGTTAAGTCCACCGTGGTGGATAAATCCTCGAAAGGTAAGAAGAAGGGAAAGGGAAAGAATAAAGCCGATCAACCAAAGTAGGACCCCCCTAAGCCTCCGGCTAAGGAAGGTGCCAAACGCAAACCTAAGTATCCTTGCCTTATTTGTGATGAGGATCACTATACTAAAGACTATCCGAGGTGGTCTGGAGTTAGTCATTTGCTAAAAGGTGCCTTGGGACTCCTGTTGTGCTCAAAGAGCCTTTTCCCTCACAGCAGACTCAAATGGTGGCCGATCCATCTCAATCCTCTTCCCCATTTGGCTTTCAAGTTTTTATCACTGGGACGATTCTCGTCCATATTAGTACGTGGTCAAAAGAGTATCCCCCACCCACCAGGAAGGAAATTGAGGTCCCCTCTAGTGTTCCTCCATCTAGTTTGGGTCCACTCCATATTGAGTGACCTAGTACTAAGACGGTCATTCGACCTCCTCCCAAAGGAGTGCTCCGGAAGTCTTCTTACAACCTTAATGCTTGTGCTACTTAGCATTATAGCATTGTTGAGGACTTAGCCCAAGCTCCTTCAGCTATGTCTGCATTAGAGGTCCTCCAGAGCTATCCCTTGCAAAGGAAGTCACTGCTATCGGCCATTGGTGGCATTGACCCGGCTGACTCGGAATTGATCACTTTTGATCTGGAAAGTCATGTACCAAGACTGCCTCACCAAATAGCCTTTCTTACTCAAGTCATCATCAATTCTAAGACTATTCACTATACTGTTATTGATGAAGGAACTTCTACTTTCATTATGTCTGTTGCTTGCTGGAAGGCTATTGGTTCTCCAACCTTGAGCTAGTCTCCCAATACCTTGGAAACCTTCAATGGGAGAGATTCTTTCCCTTACAGTATCCTCCCACATCAGCCTATTACTCTGGAAGGGAAGACGATTGAAGTGGAGGTCGAAGTTGTCGATGCCAATTTGACTTACAACCTCCTTTCAGGATGAAGCTGGACCTATGCCATGCAAGTCGTGGCCTCATCTCTATTTCATGTCCTTCATTTTCCCCATCAAGGGAAAATTGTCACTGTAGACCAGCTATCCTTCTTCATCTCCTCTTCTTCCGATGGCAACATGCCTTTCATGGAGAATACCTCCATTCTGTATGAGAGTGTGGGTGCTGGACTCTTTAAAGATCCTGCCCTTATGGGCATTGTTTTACTCCCACCTCCAAACTTCGCTCCCATCAATATGATTTTTGTTCATTCCAATCCATGGGTTCTTCCCCATGTTGATCAAATAGAATCATGTGATGATGTTATGCCATTGACTCCTGTTAAGCTCAACTACGTCAAAATTGTTTCTACATCAGCTTTAGTTTATGAACCTACTCCTTTGAGTAGGGATCTCGACTCATACATTCAATCCCCTTGGCTCGGAGATGGCACTTCTTTGGATCCATTAAAGGAAGTCTTTCCTTCGGATGAAGTGATTATTGAGACTATGTCTTTTGAGGAACCCCCTTGGTCTAATCATCATCATCGTTCCTCGTTTCTCCCCACCCATGGGGCTACATTTGCTTGTCTTGAGCGGTTTGCTTCCATTTTCCCTTCTCAACCCCATCAGAAACTTATACAAATTCATCAAGTTGTCTCTAAAGGAAACATGGGGAACATCATGCAAACTCAACCTATTGACATCTCTATTAATCTAGGTGTTGTCGAGCATATTCACGTCGGAGTCACTTGCACTCCCGAGGAAATTCAACTTTATACTGACCTTTTTTTAGAATTTCGTGATGTTTTGCTTAGTCATATGAGGAGATGCCCGACATCGATCCTAGCATCGTGGTACATGAAATACCTACGTACCTGGGTGCTAAACTTGTTCAACAGTGTTTACACCCCGTGCACCCCTGAAAGGCTACAACTATCAAAGCAGAAGTGGAAAAGCTTCTTAAAGTTGGTTTTATTTACCCTATCCTGCTTACAGATTGGGTTTCTAATATTGTCTCTGTAACCAAGAAACAGGGCACTATTAGGGTATGTGTTGATTATCGCGACATCAATCGTGCCTGTCCCAAAGATAATTTCCCCACACCTTTCATTGACCAACTCATTGATGAGTGTGCTAGGAGAAAAATTTATTCATTCATGGATGGTTTCTCTAGTTACAACCAAATCAATATATCACCCGCAGATCACCACAAGACCACCTTTATCTATCTGTGGGGTACTTTTGCCTACAAGAAGCTCCCTTTCGGTCTAAAAGATGCCAATGATACCTTCTAGCATGCAATGTCTTATGCGTTCCATGATATCCGACACATTGTACAACCTCACCTGGATGACCTTCCCAATCATTCAGTGAAGCACTCAGACCATCCAAAAAACCTTCGTGAAATTTTTCTTCGTTGTTGGCACTATCATATTCACCTTAATCCGCATAAATGTGTCTTCTACGTTGAATCCACCAGACTTCTTGGGTTTTTCATCTCCAAAGAGGGAATCCACTTGGATCCCCTCAAGGTTGAAGCCATCTTGAATCTCCCTCCCCCTGCTTCTTTGCAGCAATTGCAGAGTTTGTAGGGTAAAGCAAAATTTTTATGACGTTTCATTCCAAACTATGCTGAAGTGGCTAAAGGCTATATGAAACTATTAAAATGAGATCCCCCTTTTTGTCTGGGATATTGTTGCACAAGAGTCATTAAAGTAGCTCAAGGTGCTCCTTGTTTCTACTTCGTCGTTACGTCCACTGAATTATCATCGTGACTATACTCTTTATTTAGCCGCCGCAGATACCACTATCGACATGGTTTTCGTCCAAGATGACGATGATGGTACTGAGCACGTTTTCTACTATCTTAGCCGCAATCTACTTAGTACAGAAACTCGATATGCCTATGTTGAGAAGTTGGCCTTGGCCACCATTCATGCCACCCAACGTTTCTGTCACTATATATTGTTGTGTACCACGATGGTGATTTCTGATTGCAACCCAAAGATGTACATCTTGTCACGTCAGTTACTGGGGGGAAATACTCAAAATGGATTGTCATCCTTCAAGAGTTTGACTTGGAGTTCACCACATCCAAGTCTAAGAAATCCCTCGTTTTTGCTAAGTTTCTCTGCTCCTTATCATCTACAACTACGCCTTCTCGGTCAGAGGACCATATTTCAGACAAGTCTCTATTTTTTATCAGCACCCTCAATCCCTAGTATGGGGATATTATTGTTTATCTTCAGATGTCCTCTTTTTGTTTTGATTTAAAGGATACTCGGTGATGTATTCGCCACCATTCTCAACCCTATCGCATTATTGGGGACACCCTATACCGGGTCGGCGCTGACTTTGTTCTCCGCCATTGTTTGACGTTCAATGAGGTCGAACGAGTCTTGAATGACTACTACTCTGGTGCCTGTGGAGGTCATATGTCCGGGTATGCTACTGCTCAAAATATCCTCAGTGTTGATTATTTCCGGCCATCTATTTTTAAGGATTTCATTCTCACCGTCTGTTCTTGTCATGTGTTCCAGATCTACCAACGGAAGATGTGTGCGCCCCCTACTTCTTTGCACCCTGTCATTACTATCAGCCCTTTTGCCAAATGGGGCATTGATTATATGACTTGTAAACCTCGCTCGGCTAGGGGGCATGGGTATATCATCATTGCCGTTGATTATTTCACGAAATGGGTCGAGCCGATGCCCACGCTATCCAATGACAGTAAGATAGTGGCACAATTTTTATTCAATCATGTCATTTCGCGTTTCGGAGTCCCTCAAGCTATCGTGACTGATCATGGTTCTCATTTTCGTAATCATATAATGACTGAGTTAACAACCCAGTTGGGCTTGCAGCATGATAGTTCGACACTGTATTATCCTCAGGCCAATGGCTAGGTAGAAGCTGTAAACAAATTGTTGGTCATGATGCTTCAATGCACCATTCGCATGCACAAGTCCAACTAGCATCTAATGTTGTTTTCCACCTTATGGGCCTACCGAACTTCCACGAAAGATGCCACCGGGTTCACCCTGTTCCAATTAGTTTGCGGTATGGAGGCCACTCTTCCAATTGAGTGTGAAATCCCTTCGCTTAAATTAGTCGTCGAATTGCACCCGAACACTACTCTGGTAGAAGAACGTCTTATTTACTTAGAATGGTTAGACAAGACCCGTCAACTAGCCTCTCTAGTTATTGAAGCATGGAAGAAGAGAGTAAAAACTCACTTCGATCAAACTATTCATCCCCATTCTTTTGTTGAAGGAGATCTAGTCCTACTCTATGATCAAGCGAATGATAAGCTAGGGGCAGGAAAATTCGAGCCTATGTGGCATAGGCCCTATATTGTGAAACATGTTTTGCAAAAAGGGGCTTATGAGCTGATCGATTACGAAGGGAAGCCTCTAGATAAGTCCCAAAACAAGCTTTATCTGAAAAATTATTATGCATGAACCCCATGCATCTGGTTTGTACATATGTGTGTTTTTAGCATGTGTGTTTTTAGTGTGTGTTTACTTGCGTGGCTTGGTGTGTATGCATAATTGCCACTCAATGTGTCCTTTTACTTCTTTTGTAGATGTCTGCTACACCTTACGTTGGTTTCACTGATGGTGCCTGCCATAGCACCCGAAATCTTTCCTCTATGGCATGGGTGATCTACGATCCTCACAATGAGTTAGTAGACCTTCGTCATTTGTCTAGGTTGCACCACAAACAATTTCATTGAATATAGTGTTGTTATTGAATTACTGATCGAGGCAATTAACTTCAATATTCGTGCATTGGTTGTGAATCTAGATTCTCAACTTGTTGTCCACCAAATCAATGGGCATTATTCTGTCAAAGATCATTAGATTTTAAGGTTGTATTTACGTGTTAAATTATTGGAAAGAAGTTTTGATTTTATTACATACCAACATATTCCAAGAAGATTAAACACGTTAACTGATGCATTGGTAAATCATGTATTAGACAGACATTTACACATCATGTAATTCAAACATTGTGTAGAACCATTTAGACACATTAATAAACCATAAGATAGCATGTATATATATATGTGTCATGTGGCACACCGAGGTGCTCAAAAATAAATGTATATGTCAAAAAATAGAGTCTGTGTATATCTGAGACACATGTCTCTCAAAAAACAGCAGAAATTAAAACCTAGGCATCTACTGCGGTGGGTTATGCTCTCTATAACACACCACTGCTCAAGCAACTCGTCTCAAGAGTTTATGCACCCTAGGTATCACCCCAATTGTATGTATCTAGTACTCTATGGGGCCCTCTTCGATCCCCCTATAATTTGGGATCCCCTCTGTCAGGCCCTCGAGATTATGTGGCACTGTCTCCACTGAACTGCCAGTTGGAGGAACCAAGGCTAGCTCTCTGATGCCTTGTGGTTCCCTCCATGCCTCCCGAGCCAGTCCCACCAACCTCTATGGTCCCACATCTACAATAATGTAAGATACATCATTAAGACATATGCATGAAAAATTCAAAAAACATCATAAAAGACAAAATACAAAAATAGTGTGATCGAGTGTTTACCTCCATCATCCCACTGCTCACTAGTGGGCAATATCATGTTAGGATCCCCATGAAAATCCATACTTGTGTATGTCCAATCCTCGACAAATATCATCTGGCAATTCAGCCACTCTCGGAATAGTGTCACCCATGACACTGGTTGCCAGCCACCCCCTTGTGGCATGACATGTGCCCAACGAGTGATCTAGGTTTCCCGTGGTCTCGGATCGTCTAAGTCCATATCCTATAATTGAAGTGATGGGACTTGCTCCAGCATGAGCGGGATCATAATAGACTAGTAACCAAACTACTTCGCTTCCCCACGACGACATTTGGTGAGCTGCCTCTTCATGTTGATGGTCACTACCTCAGCCCAGTTATACATGGTCGGGTTAAGGCACTCAAGAACCAACCGAAGGTGGGTCTTTGTCACCTCATGCTAGGCCTGGGAGCCCACTACTCTCGTCACCATAAATACAATCGAATGAAGAATCAGGTCCTCTACTGATGGAATCGCCAATTTTCTGCTAGTGCTTGATTTACATGCCCCTTGGCACAACCGAGCTAGATTCGCCGCCGACTCATTGGCCCTCTAAAATTGGCATCTCACTGCGACGGGACAGTCTAGACAAGAAATAGATATCAGTAGCATCAAAATCAATGTATTTGCCTTGGATGACAAACTTTCCATCCGTTGGGTTCCAAGCACGAATCAAAAACTCTAACAAGACAGGTTGGGCCCGAAGATGCAGAGTGAGGAAGAATTTTAGTAATTTGCATTCAAGCAAAGCCCTTCAGCACCCAACATCATTGAATGCTTGTTCATTATTGGTATCATGAGTTCTTTCTTGCCAAACAAATGCCATATTACCCTACATTAAAAGAAATATGAATTAGAACTCTTTTTACAAAGTTTAAATCCATAACTTATCAAGAATTTCAACTTTACGGTGTTGTCGTGGCTATTTCCAAACAGTGGCGACGGCACGAGGATAATAGTTCATTTTTCCCGAGACCGTCATGAGAGTACATCTTTCTCTTGCGACGATCATGGAGGTGGTCTATGTTATCACGCTCGGTCGTTGCTAACCTGAGAAGTGTTCTTGCGATGTTCGAGAGGTGGACCCAAATTTGAAAATCCACCTAAAACCACCTACTTAACACTAAATTGCATAGAAAAAACCAGTCAAATATAGCACAAGGAATAATGTACGTACTTGGAGAAGGTTTCAGGCGAAACTGTGGGTTGTTGATGATGGAATCAACTTCGGGAGTTTGTTCAGGTTGATGCTCCAAAACACCAAAGGTAAAAGTGCGCAACGTAAATGGTAAAAATAGAGTCACCACACCCATTTTTATAGTGTTTTTTGGAAAAAATAGAAAATTACACTTTAGGGTGTGGGTTTTTTCATTTATATTTGGTTTTTTAATTAGGGTGTTGGGTTTTGACTTTATGTCTACATATATACTTTATTTATGTCAAGAAGATCTTATGGTGCGATATTTTGTGCAGAAATAATGATGGATGGATTGTACTACAAGTCTATATACACTTGGTCCATATTTTCCGCAAAGTCCTCTTTAAGATATTTTTCGACTCAAAAGATGAAAATATTGTCGAGTTATTCCTTTTGACTCGTTAAATGAAATAAGAGGCGGCATACTTTGAGCTCTTTTCTGACCATGTAAACATGAAAAGATTGCCGAACTTTTGTCGTTTTAGATCCAATATTGGTTACGAAACAATGTGTCTTCGATCGCTTTTCCACTCTTTTGGATCGAGGTCACTAATTACGAAAAGTACTCCTTGATCGTAATGGTCAAGCAGTTCTCTCGAGTATTATTTTTTACTTTTTCGGGCTCAAGGAACACAAATCTATGAAAAAGGACCCCTTGGAGCTTTCTTTTCCATGTCTTTTCAAACTCTCTAAACATGAAAAAGACTCTAAGTTTTACCTATGTTGGACTCGTTAAACCTTGATGACATTGGACTCGTCATCATGGCAAGACTCAAGCTTCTCCTCCCTAGGGCTCATTAAACTATTACTAGGTTGGATTCAACCGAAGGTCGAACTTATATTACAAGCATATGCTATCCCCTTCAAGCATGTTTTCAAAAATAATTGGGGTACTCACCAGTAATGGTGGGGTAAAATTTGGAAATCATCATTGGTTATCTATGGCAGCTAGTTGTTGGGACTCACAATTGACCAATTTTTGACCTTATCTTTTGCCGTATATTTACCCTTTTTACAGTCATAATCAAAAGCTTTTATTTCATAATGACATATTAACCCCAAGGTATGAAGTAACCTTCCGCAAGTCTATATTTAATTGTTTATTTCATATTCGTAAATATCTTTTTACTTATCCATGGAAACGCTGACTAGAATTGTCAAACAACTGTCATAAGCATGCAGGAGTATAATGAATAGTTGCTGCAACACAAAGAACAGCAACTACGCAGTTGCTGCAACACCAGAAACAACAACTGTGCAGTAGCCACAATACCAGCAACAGTAATTACCTAAAGCAAGCTATTTTGTAATAGCCACGGACAACAGATGGCAGCTATCTAAAGAATGGTAACGTGGCATAATCAAGCGGAAGATTAGAGAAGAAGCATACAGTCAGCATGAACAGCATGGGGAAATGGCGAAGGATATGACAATCCCGAGAAGACAATCAGTTATCCGTCGTGTAACAGCCAAAGCTCCAGAAAAAGATGCATTATCATATGGTTGTAACAGCATTCTAATTTGCTTATTTTTGACACAAAGTATTAACTGAAAAGCTGTAATATTCTATTGTAGTAGATGTCTCCTCTATAAAGAGGAGACATCTACATGAAACAGGATGTCAATAGTCGGTCTGTAATTAAGGTTTTGAAGAACATCAGCAGGTCTGAGTTCCATTGTACTTAATCTTTTTGGCAGATGAATATAAAACTGGTTTTGAGCACTTAAGTCCGTCTTCGTCTTCTCGGGGAATCTTGTGAGAAGGACTGGGCCCACCTTCCTCACAAGATTCACCCATTTACTTTCCTGTTGATTGTGTAGATGTATGGTAAGTTCTTCTCGGTACTCTGTGTGGATTTGACAGCATTATCTCTGGTATTCTTTGCTTTACTAGTACTCTGTTTCATTGCTTTTTGAGTTTGTTTCTCACCGGTGAATGAGAGTGCTGTGTGCATCAGCAATTCTGATAACAGGGGCAGGTGCTGGACATCCCCATCTGGAGGATAGGGTCCTGATCCTCTGCCAGCAGAACGTTCATTATTTCGTTTCTCAGATTTGTAATTCTAATTAATTGTTTTCATTTTAAAGTACTGTAATGGTATAACGTAAGAAGTACGTATACTACAACTTTTGATGCTTTTGGAATTTCAGTACATACAGTACGCAGTGCCTTTGAAATAAAAGGACTTTCCCTGGTCAATAATTAATGTGGTACTTGAATGTTTAATTCACAAACAATTCAACTAGCCAACATTGCGCCGTTGCCGGGGAAGGCAACTAAAGAACTCTAAAAGCATTAATGGTTTCTTTGTGGAAATAACAGGTGTATGAGAGGACGCAAGAAACCTAATTTTATAGGCGGCAAAGGAGGAAGGAAGACTTTTATAGACGAAATCATCTCTAAGGCTGAGACATCACAACGGACAAGTTCCCAGAGACCCCAGATCCAACATTCCTCACAGACAGATCAGCAGACGGAGGAGGTGATAGGACCTGAGAGGAAGCTGGAAGCACTAGAATATTCTGAAGAACCGGAAGTGGAACCAGAGGGAACAGAAGGCACAGAAGACAAGGCGAGCGATTAAGGGAAAATCCTGATGGAGGATAACAGAGCAGAAGGAAGAGGGGAAAACTCGCTCTCTACCCTGGAATTCCCTATTGGAGAACTTCCGAGAGGGACAACCCCCATGAAAAACATTCCACTCTCGGCATTACCTAATTTCCATGGATTGTCCTCCGAAGATCCAGACGAATTCCTTTTCGAATTCGACATACTGTGCAGAAGCTATGATTACATAAACCCTAATCAAAAGCTGAAACTGTTTCCAGCAACATTAAAAGGGAACGCATTAAGGTGGTTTATGAGCTTGGGAGCTCAGGCGATCACCACATGGGACCAAATGAAAGAAGGATTTCTGGCTAAGTATCAAGACTACTGTCAGACAAGAGAGAGGAAGGAAGAA